>CATIWF010076111.1:0-44206 GCA_949630135.1 Balakata baccata
ATCCATAAGCCGAGTTATACCATGAGGAATGGTTAAAATGGCTTCCTATAACCTGGAGAGGAAGTCAGCAAAATCTTTCCACCACAATAGAAAATGCAAAAGGAAAGAGTAAAGAACTATGGATGCACACCTATTTGGAGAATTTGTTAGAAGGGCAGTCAAGATTTGAAGGGTATAATATCAAACATAGAAATCCTCTTCTGACTGCCAAAAGGGGTAAATAATAAAAACTCTAGAAGATGTAAGAAAAATTAAACAAAATAAAAAATATTTCAAATATTTATAGAGGAATCTCACCAACAAACTTAGAAGAAGAGATATATTTTCTGCCTCCCGGGAAACCTAATCAGAATTCATTAAAGCTGGCTGAACCTCATTCTTCGGCCCTTTAGCATGATCTATAGGCGTCAGTACACTAATGAGGATTTCTAGGGCACCTCGAATCTGCACATGTATACTCTTAAAATATAAAATGTAGTGGATTGAGCACTTTCTTAAAATAAAATAAAAAAACTGGCAAAATGAATGATCAAATATACAGACTATGCAAACCAATCCTTCACAAAAAAACATATAGAGAGATAGAGATCATTGTTCATTAGGATTTACAAAACTGTAGATATACATTCATTGATGCGACAATGTCCAACTCAAAAGGCACAATGAAGGCAAAAGAAATTGAAAGGAAAAAAGGTAGAGAAGACACAAAAACCATTTCAACAACATCTCTTTCTTCCTTCAAGACACCCATAAGTACAGGAAATCCTGCACGAAGTAAATAAGTCAAGCAAATACATTAGAACAAATGAGATAAAAGCATGCTTAGATTACAAAAGAGAAAAAGAAACACATACCCATTGCTCCAAATGCCAACTGCGCAGCACAACTTTCTGCCACAACAGATTGAAGCTCAACCATCGGAGTCCTTCTGTCCTCTGCCAGGACACCATTGCTTATCCGATCAAGCAACCGTTCAACATAGCTTTCGATACAAGCGATAAAGAAACGAAGTTCTATTAATAGTACAAACTAAATGGAATAACCACAAATGACTATAGACCCAAACAGAAAGGAGTACAACATTATCAACGACAAAATATGATAATAAGTAAGAGCTTCTAATAATTTGTTAAAAAAAAAAAAAATTTCCCACTAAAAAATTTGTAAATATTTTTTAAAATTTTAATTGATTTGAAACTTTTATATATTTTATGAAAAAAGTATGTTGAAATTTTGTGAGAAAGTGAAAAATTTGCACAAAAATTTTGTATATATAGAAATATATAAAAAGTTATGAAAAATCTAATATTTATAATAGTTAGCGATTTTTTGAATACCGCCTTATTTTTATAGAATTTTTATAAATTCTAATTGAATATCACCTCATTTTTATAGATTTTTTTAAAATTTTTAAAAATTCTAATTAAATACCATATTACTTTTATAAATTTTTTTTAAATTTTTACAAATTTTAATCAAATACCTCTCAAATTATATAAAATTTTTATAAATTCTAATTGAATATTACTTTAATTTTTTAAATCTATACTCCCAATAAAAAAAATTTATAAATATCTTTTAAAATTTAATTGAATACACCCTGGAAATTCCAGAGACGCTTAATGCATGATCGACACATTGATTGACCCAAAAACGGTTAGATCGATTAGTAGATTGCAGATACGGAATGCAGAGCAAGCAGCAATTTCTACCTGGCACTGAACTTCTTACCCAGGTGGATGTTTTAATGGGCTTAAGCCCACAAGCCTATAGTTCCACCCAATTCCACTATCGAGCCCATAGTCCAATTTTCAGTTCAGTACAAAGTTACAAGCGATTTTCTGGTCAGGCCCATGTTTCTCCATAAGTCAAATTGGTCCCCTCAATCAGTTGTGGATAGGGGTGCAATGTCAACTCCATCCGATTAAAAAATTTAAAGATGAAATTTAATCTGAGTTATTTTTTTTTTCAATTATTCGAAATTCAAATTGAAAAATATTCGAGCAATTCAAGTTCAATTCGATAAAGTCTAAACCATCTAAAAAATTTAATCGATTTGACTCGAATTATTAATTAAGCTCGATTAAGTTTACGAGTATTACGAGTTGGGTATTGTGATATTTGAACTTTACTCAACAAATTATTCTAGCCACTTGAGCTTTAACTCGACTCGATTAATTTCAAATCGAATTCAAATGTTTTACAAATCAAGTTTGAGCAACTCTAAATAACTTGAATCGTTTACAAAAATTTCATATTCTATAATATATAAGCCGCTATAACCATCCTTAAACTCCTGCGTTAGAGAGTTGATGGAGAAGAAAGCAAAGAAATTCAGCTGACAATCTAAGAAGAAATGGCCAAAATCATATCAACCACCCTTTTATGTGGCATGTCAAAATGACTTCATCAATATTAACAGATTTTGCCAAGTGAAGCTTCCGATAAACTGCCCACAATTCTGAGCAAATTAACAATTTTAAAACTAAAAAGTGCTAAAATAATTTCATTTTAAGTGCTGAATTTGGTAATCAAACAACATTACTTCATTTTTTTTTATAAAAAATATTGGGAAAATAGGTACCGTCCCCAGAGAATGGGTTGATTTACTTGGCGTAGAATACAAAGTAGAAAACAAAAGAAAGGCAGTCCTAAGATTGCCCATTTTACGTGAGAAATGTAACAAATTAGATCAACCAACCATTCCCAAATTCCACTTTATCATAAGTGTTAATCTTAACCCTTTGTCTTTTTGAATTAGAATCCATATAATTTGAACCCCCAATATATATATATATATAGGTGAGATGAGATGGTAAATATATTTTTTTCGTTAATTAAAGATCTCGATTTCGAGTCATGAATATGAAACACTTTTAAATTTTGAAAATGAATATTTTATTAGATTAATTTCATGTATAATACTGAATTTTTGTTTGAAAAATTTAACAAAAAATAGAGTACAAATATAGAAAGGGAGGAAAGAAACTAATTATATATATATATATATATATAGAGAGAGAGAGAGAGAGAGAGAGAGAGGTGAGAAGAGATGGTAAACGTATTTTCTTTCTTAATTAAAGGTTTCGATTTCGAGCCATGAATATGAAACACTTTTAAATTTTGAAAATGAATATTTTATTAGATTAATTTCATGTATGACACTGAAATTTTGTTTGAAAAATTTAACAAAAATAGAGTATAAATATAATATAAAAAGGGAGGAAAGAAACTAATCATTTTATTTATCCAAGTTGAACATATATATATAAAAAATAACAAAAAAATATTATCAATCAATGATGGTTACAGCTTAAATTTAAATTTAAAATAAGATAACTAATTTTAGATTTATTAAGATTTCTACCAATTCAATTAAAAACTAAAATTCTAAATTATTTGAAAATGATTTCCATAATATATTTTTTTTAATATTCCACATCAATGCCATAGTTTCAACAATTTTGTTTTTGTTATAGTAAAATTAAAAAAAAAAATTTTATCCCAAAAAATCACTTAATTGTATTTATAATTCACTGAAATCACTTTTAGTCAAATTTTCAGATATTATGCTTTAATTTTCCACGATAATTCAACAAATTGTTAAAAGAAACATTATTAATGCAAGTTTGCAAGTATGTGAAATCAAATATATATATATAAGGTATATAATTTGCTAGTTCAAAGTTCACTAAATGGAAAATAGAAAGAGGGGAAATTCTGCTCTATCATCCAAGAAAGAGGTTAATTTCATTTATAACTACTGAATTTTATTTTTATTGCAGTAAAATTATAAAAAAAAAATTTTCATCCCAAAAAAATCATCAAACTATATTTTCGTTGTACAAAAATCACTTATGCCATTTTCCAATGACATGTTAGCCACTACATCAAATTTTTGGTAACCCATATCGGAAAATTGGCCGAAAGTAGTTTTAGTGAAATAGAAATATAATTGAATAACTTTTTTGGGACGAGAAAAAAATTTATAATTTTATTACAATAAAAGCAAAATTCAGTGATCATATATAAAATTAACCCTTAAAAGAAAGCAATAAAGATGTTTTTGGTTTTATATGAAGCAGTTTCCTCATGGTAAGTTAGTATAAATATATAGAATATGCTCTTTCATGAATTGCTTGTCAGCTTCAAAAGACCAAAAAAACAAAACTTTTGCTTAGTCCCCATCTAAATTCTGAAATTGCTAGGAAGCTGCCTAGAAGCATCAGTGCATGTGTTAGCCAGAAAATGCTTTTATTTTATATATATATGCTACGTACTTTCCTATATCATGCAATATACAAATAAATTCTCTTGTTCATTTCCTTAATTTCTTTGGATATTTATGGTTAACCCTTATCCCTCTTTCTTCATGCCAAACTCTTAATGTTATTGAATAATTCAAATTGTTATAAAGTAGAGTGTATGTTTCATTTTTTAGCAAGTCAAACAAGAGAATAAAATACTTAAAATATATATATATATATTATGGTCGTAACGGATCTTAATAAGGATATAAGAAGATTATGAACTCCCTAAAATATTGAAACTTTCTTATATATAATATAATTAAAAATTTATGAGAAATACTTTTATGTATTTTATTTACTAATTTGTAAATTTTCTATATTTTTTTATTTAATGATTTTTTTTTTAAATGAGAACTATTACTTATTGGTTGCTTCTAGTTTGGTTCCAAAAAGTCAAAAAACTTTTCAAGCTCCGGCACTGATCAATGAAAATTTGCGACTTTAAGTAGAAAAATACTTATTTCTTCCGTAATAAAATTTGTTAAACTATTTTCTTTCCAATTTGACTTATATTTTGATTTTTGGTTTTGGAATAAGTTTTCCCAATTATAAAAGATTTTTAACTTTATTTCACTTTTTTCCATTATTGAATTAATTACGTACCCATTACTATTTGAAGACTTTTTGAAAGAGGGTATTATAGTTATTTTCTATACATAATTATATATATTAAATAATATTTTTTTAATTTTTATGAAAAAACTTAAATAATTTATAAAACAGAACAGAGAGAGTAATTCTTACAAATGGATGTACTGATCGCAATAAAATAGTTGGACGCTTTGTTTGTTGACTCTGTACCTACAGGAACAAGACCAAAACTATGGATATGGACCCTCAATTGGTACACCCAAATTGCTACTCAAACTTGATTACAACCAATTAATTACCTCATTTAATATTATTGTATGTAAATTGTCATTAAAATTATTATTATTATTGGCTTTTATTGTTCTTCATATATATATATATATATATATATATATATATGCTTTATTTATTAAAATTGTGTGGGTCTAATGAATAAGCTTAATTAGAATTCACTATTGTTTTAATATAACTTAAATATTTCTGAATTTAATTTTAATATTTTAATTATAAATTTCTTTTTTTTACCTTGAATTATTTGAGGGACTCCTCAAGTTGGGTTGTAAGTGATTTCTATCTCTTAAACTTGGAATATGTACAATTGATATTGATCAAGATGTCAATTATATAATTTAATATTTTTATCATTTTAACTTAGTGATGGCCTAGGCTCCGTTTGGATTAATGGTAAATCCATAATTATATCAAACTCAATTTTTTAGGTCATACCATTTTAATATGATATTAATTACTCACGACTATAGATTTAATGAGCAAAAATTTGAGATCTAAGAAGTAGAAAGGTATAGATTAATATTTGAAAAAGCATGTAGTTTAAGAAAATAAGAAAAAAGCTCTGAAATATAGAATTGTTGGATTAAACAAGTGACAACTAGATTAATATCAGTAGTATATATAAATTGAAAGTTCATGATATATACTAAGAATTTATAATTATGATGAAACGAATTTGAGATATTAAATTATTGAAAAAATTACTATTTACTCTATATAATTTGATATATTATACCAGTATCTCTCAAGTATAAAAATTATATGATTTGCCCACTCTATTTTATTTCTATTAAATAGTTATGTTGTTAAATTTTAAAATATTTATCTTTAGTTGGAAGAACATACTCTTTTGTTTCATAAAGTACTCGTACAATATATCAAATTTCATGAGGATATTAGTAGAGCTGGCTATTTGTGATATGAAACAATTAAACAACACGAAATAATACGAACTTAGACGGATATAAGTTTAAAATTAACAAACATGAATCATAACCATGTCAACACAAATGAGACACCATAAAAACTGTCATAAATGAATTTTACATGTTTAACTTGTTAAGATTCAATTAAACACGATTAACAATATATAAAATATTTAATTAATTTAAATTCAAACTATGTAAAATATTTAAATATATATGATAATATTTTAAATATTTATATATAATAAGTTTTATAATACGTTATGTTAAAATTAAGTGTATTAATATATTTTATATATAAATAAATATTGTATAACTATTATTTTTATAATTATATTAATATTTGTATATAATTGTGTTTTCTATTGTGTATGTATATATATGCAGGTATGTTTAGTTAACTGTATCTAACAGTTTCTTATCGTATAATGTGTACAAGAGACATGACATGATTAAATACGACATGAAATAAGATACAATCGACACGAAATAAGACACGACACGAAATAAGATACGATACAAATTGCTAGTTCTAGATAACTATTCAAATTTGTATAGAGTATTAGTACAAATAGGTCAAATTTCAGAGAGTAAATAATAATTTTCTTTTTGTCATTTTACCATTAATATAATGTTTTTTTTATAGAAAATCTAATAAAATGATCTATTAGTAGAATATGATAAGATAAATAGAACAAATTGTATAATTTTCAAATTTCAAGGAGTAAATTGTAATTTTTTCTAAATTATTTATAGTAACCATGAATCTATAATTATCAAACTCTATTATTCTTAGATTTATATAATTTTAATAAAGCCTATGAGTAAATTAAATATATAAATAATAAAAGAAAAGAAATTAAAGCATCAACTATCACATCTCAAATTAACGAAATGTTGATTAAATAAAAAAAGAATTATGTTCATCATATAAATAAATGAAACCATTTCATTTTCAACAATGTAATTGTCTAATATGTCCCTGTTATATGTGTCTTTGTAATCTACTCCACATCTTTAATATGAAATTAAAAGAGTCTGTCCAATGACTTGTTACCATGGAAAAATGACAAATCTATAAGTCAAGGGAAGTGAGGATTCCAAACTATATGGACTGAGCTATCAAGAGTACTACACTACTAATTTAATAAATTAAATACTAACAAGAAATTATTATTTGAAGGGACAAATGGCACTGCTTCTTTGAGGAATATCTTTAATTATACTAATAAATAAATGTGATCCTCTATTCTTTGTGTATGAGTTTATTATTATTTATGCTTTCATTTTTATGTTACGAAATGAAATGGCAAAAGTTTATTATCTTTTAATTTGAATTTTAATTTTAAATATATAATACTTTTTAAACTTATATGAGAAAGCATTTTACTTTTTTAATGAGCTTATCCGATACGAATTTAAATTACTAGATAATTAATAAAAAAACCTATATCAAACTTCATATTTTACTTATATTTAATTTTTTATTTTAAAAATATCTGCAAAAGTTTTTTCTTACCATTTTAACAAAAATGCATTTTCAGTGTTACTGTTTTTCTCATTTTTAAATTTCAAAATAATTATTTTATCATATTGAGTTTTGGTAAATTTAAAATTTTAAAAATTAAAAAAGAGTTAGTTTTGAAAACATTTTACTTTGTAGATATATATTTACATTCTTTTTTGTTAATGTCAGCTTGACAAGTGAAGATGATCCCTTAATATTTGGAATTATTATTAGATATTAAAAAAATAGATTTGAGATTTTTTTATTTAATTGATTGATTTTTTTAATTTTTGTTATAAATTATTTTTCTCAAATTTACTTATACAAAAATCATATGCTTATTTTTAAAAATAGTTTTCAAAATTCAAAAATTTAAAAATAATTTTTTATTTTCAAAAGACATTTTTCTTAGGTACAATATCAAACATGCTTTAAATGTATATATGATAAATTACTATGACACCCCTGAGGTTTAATTGAATGCACTAGTTAATTTTTTTATTTTTAGAAATATATTATGAAATCTTTTAGATTTAGTTTAATAAACTATCTAATCATTTTATTTATTTTTTCTGTTAAAAATAAACAAAATATCAAATTTGTTATTCTATTTTTTATCTTAAAAAATATAAAAAAAATACCAAATTTTTTTTATTGTCATTAACTTAATACCAAAATGTCAAATTTATTTTTTTAAATGTATTTTTTAACTTAACTAAATGTCAAATTTATCAAAAAATATAAGGGTATATTTTGTATTTTTTTAATCGATTAACAAAATATTTTAATTAATTAATGAAATATTTCATTCAAAATTAGCAGAAAATCATTTTAGTATATTAAACCAAACTTGAAAGACTTTATAATGTATTTCAAAAAAATAAAAGTAATAACCAGTGTATTTAACAAAACCTCAAGGTGTTCTAATAATTTACCATTAAATATAAATATGCAGAATTAGGTAGTAAAATTGTAACATCCTCTCATATATTATGAGTATGTCCTATAATACATAGGAAGTGTTACAGACTGGATAGCTAAAACCTATTAAAATTTTAAAACTTTTTAATTATAAGTTGTCATCATATTTTATTCATATATATTCACTTAGACTTGATTATCTAACTTATCAAATATACTCTGAATTAGTTAATACTAGTTCATGTTTACCTTTTTAAATGCATTCTGTAAATTTTGGGTTGGTTATCAAGGTCATCATCTCAATTATATCTAGTTAAGCTATATTTACTTTTTCCCCTTAACTTTCCTTTTCTTTTTTTAATTTATATCATATTACATAATTATATGATAACAATACAATAATTACATCCCTTTAATGAATGCAATAAATAAATATATACTATGAACTGTTAACCCAAATCAAGTTCATGTTTACCTTTTTAAACACATTCCGTAAATTTTGGGTTGGCCATAATCTCATACATCTCAACTATATTTAGTTGAGCTATATTTACTCTTTTCCCTTTCCTTTCCTTTTTCTTTTTATTTTTACTTTACATCATATTACTTAATTATATGATAACAACATAATAGTTACATCCCTTTAATGAATGCAATAAATAAATGCATGCCATGAACTGTTGACCCAAATCAAGTTCATATGGTCTCCTCCGCATGAGTTTTGACATATTCACTGTCAACTGCTATATCAACTATATATTGGTCCATAACCTACGTGCACATAAAAAAAATACGTCAAACTACTTATAATTTAGTAATACATATATGCAGATCAAATATCACATGTAACATATAATTCATGGCATGTAATGTAACGCCCATAATTTAGGGCCTATAATTTATGCGGATTTTAAAGGGGTATTATGCCAATTAAAAGTAAGAATATAAAATGAGTCAATTCTAGCTTATGTTATTTTTAGTATAAAACTGAATTCCGCTCAGAAAATGTCATTTCGCGGTCGGAAAAGATTTTCCGCTCGGGACACATTTTTTCGGTCTGGATTTGCCTTTGGACTGCACGTTATAAATATGTGATTTTACGTCTTTTTTCTACCTCCATTTGAACTCTAACTATTTCTGACGACCAGTATACCCTCTAAACCCTCCTCCCTCTATCTTTATTGATTCTCCTTCACCTAAACACAATTAAAACACGATTGGGTTAGTTTATCAAAGATTTAATTGTAGTTTTTGAGTGTTTTCATCAAGAACACGACTTATACGTTTTGGACAGATTAGAGGCTGAGTTACTCTGACTTGTTCCTTCATTTTCTCTATTGGTTAGTAAGTAATCATCCTCCCTAAGCCTTTAATCACATTATATCATAGGTTTGATTTCGATAATCCTATATGAACATGTTGTGTTTAACCCTTTTTGACGGGTTTATGACATTTGATTCGTATGTCTGATGCTAGGGAACAAGAAAGAAGACGGAAACGAACATCAGAACTAGAGAAAGACATTTAAGTGATGATTTTTGGCTCCATTGTTATAGATTTGTATATATAACCATATTTATTCATTTTTTGGCTACATGATTGCTAGTGAATACGTATTTTTGAATGTTATGCCTCCATGAATAATGATTCAAATGGCTTGAACAAAATGATGTGAATTGATGACATAAATTATTCATATTTTTCATATGAAATAGATGAAATAAGAATTAAATGGATTATGGCATGTTTAGAATGACCAAATGGTATGTTTAAATGATATATGATATTCTGGAAATTTGTTATGTATTTTGTTATCATGGAATTTGGGTCATCATGTGGAATCTGGAATTTTCTTGCTGATATCGGGCCTTTCTTGGTCAGGAAAGGGGAGCCCCGGTAGGGACTTATGCGACCTCAGGCCCACGATAGGTAAGGCCAACGACACCACGACCGTAGTGGCATGCCATAGCGTGCCTATGCATATATGTGATAGGCTTATATGCAGAAATATGATTTTGAATATGATAATATTAAAGATATACATATGTCTTATCTACCATGAGATAATTGTGATAATTTAGTTGAATATTGTGAAATAATACTATGCAATGTGCAATGCCATGACATGAGATTATTGGACATGTATATGCTGATATATGGCTTATGATGTGAAATGGTATGAGAATGATAACATGTTACCATGTATGTTTATATTGGCATACGATATCATAGAAATGTTATTTTATGAACAAAGGATGTTGTTCATGCGAATAAAGTGGAAATGACTAAAATATTCTTACTCGTATTTGGACAGACTATAGGATAGATGGTGCATTATTAAGGGTGGTTACAGTATCATAGAATTTTTCATGCATTATTTATCGGGCAAGGTGGCTTCAGCTCTGAGAGTACACTTGACTCAGGTACAGATACAAATAGTTATGATTAGGTGAGTAGGGTGGCTTCAACTCTGAGAGCGTCCCTATTCACAACCCATATCCGATAGTCTAGTATAGAATAACTAGGCAAATTAAATGAATAAGCAGGAAAGAGAAAATTGTATTACTGTCCTTATGAATATAGGAATGACTTTTGCTTACTAGGTACGATACTGTTGATGTGGCTTGAAATGTTTTCGGCATGTTAATATGAAGTGATTGATATATGAATTGTATAATATGTGGCATGGTAACATGCAAATGATAAAAAAAATGCACTGGGTTATGTATATTGTAACATGGTATTATGATGTGTTAGATTAATATGCATGTTAGAATTTATATAATTATATGTACCACTAAACTTGGATAGCTTAGAGTGTGGGCTTCTTACAAGCATGTCAAGAGTTGTAAATAGAGTTGACAAGAAGAAGCCGAGCCAGTCAGATCCAAAGTCAGCTCACATTCATGCATTTATTTTCATATCATACATTTGGGAATAACTTTGGATTTTGTTTTTAAATGGTATTTCGGATTTGGTTCGTATAGATGTTTTATGTTAGGCATGTTTAGCCCTAGATTGCAGATGATATAATTTAGTTGTCATATTTATATATGTGACTTAGCATATATACGGTTTATGGTTTTATATTGTCATGGATGATGATAAGGCTTATTATTATCATTATATTAATATGATAAAAAGTTAAAAACTAAAAGAAACATAATAGTAAGGATGGTAACATGTATGCAGTAGCAGTCCTTCATATAATGGGTTAGTATGCTATATGAGAGAGTGTTACATGTAATCACAACAATGTCAATACATTAGTTCAATACTCATGCATAGTCGTATATTCATTCATTATCTCTTTTATACATATAAATCTGATTCATAGAATACATATTTATTTCTTCATCTCAACATTCCACAATCTTGCATATCTAAAATCCTAGCATAGTTATTTTAAAGTTATACTACCTAGTGGTTCTTTTATATTTCAATTACCAATCAACGCATTGATCTCTCGGAGGCTCAAGCGTTTCAATGTCATATAACAAATTTGTGTTACATCAAACAATTACCTCTTACCTTATTCTTATATCATTTAATTAATTCTCATATATCATTTTAGTACTAATAGCCCAAATCTCGCTCCTGGATTGTTCGAATACTGGGTGTGAAATATGGGTGCTCCACAATCTTAAACCACCATATTCACTATAACATCTAGTCAAGAGCGCTCCATAAGCTTAAGCCTCATTGACTGAGTATTATATATCATTTGTATGTAAATGGGATCAAGGGCACTTCACAAGCCTAAGCCACCTTATCCTAACAAAACATAATTGGTTCGGTACTGTAAATCCCTATAATTGTGCACCATCTATCCTAAAGTAGTCATCAGATAGAGAAATAAGCATTTATATCTAAGTATCTTTTTATTTTAATCTCATTCTTTCATGTTATTATCATGTTACATACAACATAAGCATGTTCACATATCATAATTATGTTCATCAACATGTTTACATGTATGTTCTGCATGTTTCGAATCCACTAAAATATCCTTTAAACATAAATCATTTTTTTAAATAGTGTGTTCACGACCATAACCAATTGTGTTGGGTGTGACACCTGGCCTTGAAAGATATTAGATCAATGTTTCATGGTCATGACAGTTTTCAACATGTTGTGACATTAGTTGTGAAAGAGCCTAACTTGTTCTTATGGCCAAATTTTGCCAAATTTTTACTTCTAAATACTTTCTAAACATATATAGACATCAACCATGGTCATTTAACATAATCACAATCAAGTTATCACAACTCAAATCATCACATATTATGTTCACAACCAAGCTCAACAACCTAAGGTTAACATTCAAAGCACACTTTAAGTCACATTTGCCACTTTGATGCTTATTAACATTTTAGACATATTAAACTACTCAAATTAACTTCCCTAATATTTGATCATATCATTTCATGCTTTCATAATTCATAATATTACCTTACTTTATCAAACAGGTATGTTTAACCCTATTCATGCACACATCTCATCATTTACAAGTTCTCATGTAAAAGACATACCTCTTTGTGTTATTCTTCATACACTTTAAGTACTTTTATAGAGTTGGTTCCATACCAACTATCAATACTTAATATAGACATTAAGCCTAGCTTACAAATAGTTAGATTAGTAGCCCCGTGTTATACATACATAAGTATCATTACTAACTTCTTTTGGTCATATTAGAGATCTTAAGTTCTATGTTTCATTTCTTTCATTTTACATGTCTTGCCATTAATAACTTTCATGCCTAGAATGCTAGGTCATACTCTTATCATTTATTTAGTTAACATATCTTATACAAGCTCAAGAGTCATTTCTTATCTAATTTTCATATAACTCTATTCTCATGAATCATGTATAACATATTCATCTTTCATTAATCTTAATCAATATCATTTATTATTCATTAACCTTACTTTTCATACCATTACCACACTATTTAATCAACCTTAACCTTAATTCTTTTCTTCCATATATCACATATAGCTCTTTGACTTAACTAATCTATTACATATTTCCATTTTCCTCTTAGTAATCAATTATTTCTATTAGCATGTCATATATCACATTTTTCTGTCATTCAACATTATATCATTTCATTTTAGCAAATTAAATTACACATGTGTACTTACCTTCTATGTAGCCAACTCTAAATCCAAGCTTTCAGCTTGCTTAGTCTCCTTGGTAGGGAATTCCACCTTCCAAAGACATCTTATATACATTATCACAACTATTTCTCATTAACTCAAGCTATATATCAACATATATAGCTACATAAAGCCATATACTCCAAATCCTAACTCAAACATCATCAAGCTAGATTATTTTTTACTTAAATCCTCCTCTAAACATGCAATTCAACTCAATCTAGCCTTAAGAAATGTTTTTCCCAAATAATACTCAAAGTTCCATATCAAACTTACCCATTTACAAATAGATTTCTACCCAATTCAGGTATATCATATCAATCAACCACAAATTTATTAAAAAGAGAAATAAGAAATCTTATCTAAAGAATGAAGAGAACAAGGTTGATTTGGCGGAATACTTGAGCTCCCTCAGCCTCCATATTTTCTCTCTCCAAACTTACTCATTTACGAATGGGTTTCTACCCAATTCGGTATATCATATCAATCAACCACAAACTTGTTAAAAGATGAGAGAAAACATGAAATCTTATCCAAAGAATGAAGAGAGCAAGGTTGATTTGGTGGAAGACTTGATCTCCCTCAACCTCCATACTTTCTCTCTCTAACTTTATCTTCTTCCTTAGTAAATCTCTCAAATCTCACTTTGATCTTAGTTTCTCTCTTGGGTTTGGAGTTTAATCACTCAAAAATCAATAGAGAATCACTCTCTTAAGGTTATTGGGAGTGTATGATATGTTCTTGCAGTTTAGGAGTTGATAAAATGGTGAAAAAAATGAAGATAATGTAGTGTAAACAACTTATATATTAGACCTTCATAGTCATGAAAGTACTATAGCAGCTGCCCAAAAAAGTCAATGTTGATCCTTTGACCACGATTGTCACTGCCATGATTACTTTGTTCATGGTTATGAATCCTGATTTTTCACACTTTCTTCATTTCTTTCATCCATCTCTTCACACTAAAACCAAAATTGACTAATATACCTTATATATACCCCAAATATACATTATTATCCTTACAATATAACTCTCATATATTTAGTAGATATACATATTCTCCCTTTAAATCAAAACCTATTTAGCGGGCATTACAAAAATAAAGGATAAAAGTAGAAAATAAACCAATCAGTTGATTCCGCATTTTTTTTATTACAGTTTAATTTTAACATTAAATTTAAAAGTAATGTAAATTATGTAAGAAAATTTCAAATCTAATTATATTTTTCTTTTAATATATTCTATCAATAAAATTTGATAGTAAATTCACTTTAAGAATTGAGAGATCTTTCAATTTTAAATCATTTTCATAATATATTCTAACTTATTATAATGTCATATAGCATTTATAATATTTAGCTCTTATACCAAAGTTTTAAAATTTAAAGTAATTAAAATATTTAAAGAATTTAAGGATGATCTTATGGCTATAAATATTAATTTTAGGACTATCCCAAATCTTAAAATGTGACCACCTACCTAAAAAGGTATTTTAATAAGTGTAGCAAGTCCTTGAGGAACTTAGGGAGATCTTGGCATCAATAGGTAGACATTAACATAACCATATACGTAACATAGATCTATGGACATTTGCAGGTACCTGGAGGTATTGTGCTCCCAACAAATCTGTCGATGCTTGGAAGGCGTGGACATAAGCAAATAAAGACATAAGGATCATCAGGAGCCAATGCAGAATATGAGAGGCGTCGTCCGTCCGTACCAAGCATTAAACACATCCAACAGATTAAATACATAGTTGCCGGAACAGAAACAGAAAAGTCAACAAGCATGAATAACATGCCACACACAGTAGGGAATCGTTGCTAAATGCCGACTAAATTCAAATGTTAGAAAACCCATCACTTCATGGATAGAGATATTGAACCTAAGTATAAAAGGATCTCAAATACATGTATAAAAATCAAGTTAATAAAAAATTCTCCAAACCTCTCTATCTTCTATAATTTGTTCCTCTATCAACTAACTTTACATCGGAGAGAGTTCACCGAACGACCTCCGATAAAACTTCTCTAACTTTTCCTTATCTTGCAGGACTAAGAGATTTAGAAGATCTAGTCATCAATTGGTGTGGTGAATGAGGATTATCCTTTCCAAAAACCACATTAATTTTTTCTTTTATTCTAAGGATTTTATGTAATACAAATACACTTTTCCATAAGGTAATATTTCTCTTTCTCTTATTTTCTTTCTATATATGGCATTTAATTGTCATTTTTTATAGTAGTTTCTTAAAGCAAAATGATTGTGCATAGATTCTTGGAAAGGTGTCTAACCTTCCTAATTAAAGACCCAATGATTTATTCTAAAAAAAAAAAAAACCAATGATCTATTAGGATATTTTTAAATATCGTCTAATTTTAATTCTTCTAAATCAAAACTTATATAAATCAAATCAATAAAACAATTCAATTTCATCATCAGAAATTAAATTTAAATATGAATTTTCAAAATTCAACTATTGAAATATTATTTATTTGGTATACATGTAAAAAAAAAAAGACCTTGATTTTAGCTAATATGATATTATAAATTTTTGTTTGACATTGTATTTGGAAAACATATATTTTTTTTTAATTTTTAATTTTCTTTTAAATTTTGAAATTTTTTTTCAAAGAAAGACAAATAAATAAATGTTTTTCTTAAAAACATATTTAAAAAAAACAATTTACAATAAATTGAATAAAATAAATCAATTAAACTTAAAAATTTTAAATATATTTTTTTTAATACCAAACAACAATCTCAAATACTGCTAAATTTATATTTAAAAATAATAACATAAAGTTAGATCTCTTTATGATTTGTTGAAAAATTCAATTATACAAATGGCTTTTTTAATAAATAAGTTTATATATATATAAATATAAATATATATATATATATATATAAATATAAATATATATATATATATATAAATATAAATATATATATATATATATATATATAAAGCCAATAAATGATTAAAAAAGCCAATAAAAAATATTTGTAATTTTCGTTATAAAAAATCTTTTAAAATTGTCAATAAAAAATTTTAAAATAATTAAATTAGATAAGTTTCTTACATCTTTGGTAATGAAAAGTTCTCATTCAAAACATACAAATAATAACTCTTAATCTCTTATATTGGTATCCTAAAGTTCAGAAAAAGAAATATATTTTATTTTGGGTTAATACATAAGAAATTTCTCCATGTTAATGTGATAAATTTAACTTTTATGTTTACATAAATTTAAAAAATATAATTAATATGGTTTGAAAAAAATACATATTTTACCTAATACAATACTGCATTAATTAAAAATATTACTAAAAAATATATTTGATAATAACTAGGTGCATAAATAAGAATATAATACAAAATTAATATATAATTATATTTTTAAAAAATAAAGTATATTATCTTTCAGTATAAATAAAGAAAAAAATTAAAAATTAATACATCTGGGTGACTATTTTCTTTTAAATACAAAAGTCTACAAGTATATTAAACATTCTATTTTCTAAAATTATACTTTTTCTCCCAAAATAAAGTCCTCTTCACTTTCCCAAAAGTAAAAAAACATGAAAAAAAAAAAAAGAGTGCTCAGCTAAATACCTATTATATAAACTCGAATAAGATCCTCCAAAAAAGGAAAAAAGAAAACTCAAAAAAGGCATTTATCTTTTCTCATATATATATATATATATATATTAAGAGACCGTTTGACATTGTATTTAGGAAAAGTATTTTTAGAAAAAATTTTGTAATTTTAATTTTTTTGAATTTTAAAAACTGTTTTTGGATAAAAACAAGTATATAAATATTTTTTTCTAGAAACAAATTAAAAAAAAACAGTTTAAAAATATCAGTTAATTAAATTGAACAAAATAAAAAAATATATTTTTTAGAATACTTAACAACAATTTCAAATACCTTCTAAAATTGATTAACTATCAATTTCGATTAGCGATAAATTACTACATTCAAATCACAATCTATAAATCACTTTCTAAAATAAAAAATTTTCATTTTTATATATTAATTTTAAAGTATAAAACATTATTCAATATAAACATATAAAATAAAAACTCAACTTAAATATAAAAAATATCTAATAAAGGTATATTGACTAAAAATAAAAATAACATTTTTACAAAATCACTGTTCTAATTCTTTAATTTCAGCTCAAAATTATGACACAAAATATGAAATGCAATAAGTATAAAGTATTTAAAACATTTTAATCAACAATGTTAAGGAAAAATGGTTTATAAAATTTTAGAAAAGTAAAATTATATAACTGCCTTTATTCCTAAATAAATAATATTCTGGATTAGAATTTTTATTCCAAAATATTTGACGTTTCTTAATAAATATTAATTATTTTTACTTATTCTATCCTTATTTAAAGTTTCTTCTTCCATAAATTATTGGTGGAAATTAATCATTTAAGATTAATATAGTATTTTTTTTGGGTCAGACTAAGTCAATTAGGACCATACATTTAAACTAATTATGCTCGTAGTTAATAGAATTTTAAGGGCAATAAAATACTATTTTACGAGTTTTAAGATAAATTATTAAATAAATTTAGTCTACCAAGTCATCTATATACTAATTTAATTATTTATTGATATATATACACGTTGTATTTATATTAATAAATAAAAATAAAATAATTAAATACATATCACTAAATAATTAGATTAGCCTATAGATAATATGATAGACTTAATATATTCAGGATTCGAAATCAAGACTTCATAAATAATATTATATTTACCTATATCTTAAATACATTTCTTTATTATGGTACAAAAAACTTGAACGATATTTATTTTTTGTAAAAAAATATATAGATTGATTAATTTAACCACTGATTAATTATGAATACCAACCAAATTCAAATCTAATATCCACAAAAATTTTAAAGTTTAAATATTAATCAAAACCCAGATCGGTTTCGGTTAACCTATTTCTTTTAATCTGAAATGGGTTTAAGCTTTTGATTAATCGGTTTTTTCCTTTCTGTTTTTTTTGACAATATCAAAACGACGCGTGTGTAACCCGTCTTTAAGACTTTATCCGAAAGTCTAATTCTCGCTGACCAAGTCTACCCTTTTTTAATCTCACTGGGGTAATAAAGGGCAAAATTGTAAATATTTACTCAGATCATAGAGATTTTTTACCGTCTTATTTTAAATTTAACAAATCTGTAAAAAAAAAAAAAAAAAAAAAAAGAAGGAAAATCCACGGCTCCGAGTAAAATGCTAACAGCTGCTTTTAAAAACTGCCAGACCCGCACAATCCTTGTTGGTGTTGGAGACAGTTGAATAAAATCCATCCATTCACATAGTAATCACCGTGTGAAAATCCAATCTCAACCGTAGATTACTTATTTTCAAAATATCACGTAATTTCAACGGTGATTTAGGTTTTGTGGCATGATTTTTTCCGATGAGGGAAAATGATAAGCAGTTTACGCTCTCTATTTCGCTTTTTATTTAGGTTTAAAAATTTTACGTTATCCACTAGTTTTTTTTTTAATTTTTTTCACTCCATAATTTCTATTATTTTTTTAAATATAAAGAATGAAAATTGACTCTTAAATATTTCTTAAGGACTTTTATTTTTTATTTTTTTCTGTTTCTTACTTTTGTTTTTTATTTTGTTATTTTTTAGATAATTTTATTAATAAAATATTTAAAATGTAGGATGAAATAAAAATAATATTATTGAAATATATATAATTTTTAAAATTAAATTAAAATAGAGAATAATTTTTTATAATATAATAGAAATGAAATTTATAACGAGTAAAATAAACAAGGATAAATTATCCTAATTTCTCTAAATTTTAGTTGGATAAGCTAATTGATATTTCTATTTTTTAAAAATATATTATAAAATTATCCATGTTTGGTTAATACGCTTTATAATTTTTCTATTAATTTTTTCTATTATATATCAATAAAATATTAAATTTAATTTTTTCTAAAAAATATCTAAAAAAAATTTAGTATTATTAATTTGATACTAAAATATTAAATTTATTATTTTTTTAATATTATATTTTTTAAATTAATAAAATATTTTAATAAAAAATAATTTAGAAAATTAATTAATATATTTAATTAAATATAAAAAAATTTATAATATATTTCAAAAAAAAAAAAATAGAGTGAGGTACCAGCAATCCATATTAGTAATTTACCCAATAAACAATAATGAAAAAACCAATATATTTGTGTAATAGTTTGTCTTTGTTCCTGTCAACTCGTCTATATATATTGGTCATTATAGTTATTTTTTGTCAATATAGATTGAGTTTTTTTTCTTTTATCTGGTGAAAGAGGGAAGTGGAAGATACAAACAGCAGCAAGAAGGGGAGGAGAGAGAATCGTGGAATAGTGGGGATTTTGTGGAATTGCAGTTACTGGCCGGATTTTTCGAAATTTGGGTGGGGGACGCTGGTTTTTTGAGGAGAAGAAGAGGTGTTTGATCTGGGTTTAAAGGGATTTTTATAAATTGGGTGGCTTTGTACTGGGTTTAAACACAATTCGATAAAGCATTTCTTTTTGTGGGTTCATATATAAGGGCTGGTATTAGAACTTGAGCACGAAAATTTGGAAAAAGAAGAAAAAAGAACAGGGGGCTAATCATGTCTGATGGGTATTATAGTTCGAAGAAGACTGATGATATATGCGAAGATGTCTGTGGCCAGGTAAAGCCTCGATTTTGTTTTTTTCCGTATTGGCTTTGGTTGGGCCAATGGGTGTGTTGTGTTTCTTGTTTGCAATTTGAGATTATTAATGATTATCCTTTTTATACTTCATTTTTGTGTTCTTTTGTATATTAAGAAAATTTGATGATTGCTTCTATTCCTCGTTAAACGATTGAAAGCATCAATTGAAGTTGGCTGATACTCTTGCTTCTAAATTTTTGAGTTTTCCAAATTTTATGCGGTCTTCATTTTTCCTTTTTCTGTTTTTCCCCTTGCTCCTGTTAATCCCTTCCCGTGAATTTCTAGTTTTACTGGATTTTAAATTGACATTGCATTCGGAAGGAACTTTGAAGTTATAATTTTCCTTTGCGTGCTTGAGGTTGCATATTAACTGTTTATGACTTGGAAATTTGTTTGTGCTGTTTGAATGCTAATTTGAAGTTCTGTGCTGTAATATATATATATATATATATATATATATATATGATTGTTATTGATCACAAAGTTAGACTGTTTTGCTATTTCTTATGTAGTTTGCTGGGTATTATTGGCTTGTGTTTTATTTACTTTTTTGGAAGTATCTTTCTGGATTGTGGAACACCTAGTTTCAATGGAAATAGTGATTATGTTTTATGTCTCTATTTTTCTAGCTATCTGCATCCTATTAAGATTTAACCTTTCTGGAGTATGTACGGTTTATATTGTCCTCTGAATGTTTACTTCGAACTTGTTGAAGTAGCAATTGCAGATTATTGCAATGTTATATATATGGTGATTTTATCAGTGTGAATAATCAATATGATATGGTGGCATATATTTAATGTGACTAGAAATTTTTTGTTTTAAATTGCAGCAGACATCCCATGCAGCTCTGAGCATGTCAAGACTGAGGTGTATCTTGCGCGGATTGGATTTGAAGACCTATATATTAATGTTTGTGGTTATTCCATTAGGAATCTTTGGATTGTATTTGCACGGCCAGAAGATTTCCTACTTCCTGAGGCCATTATGGGAATCTCCTCCAAAGCCATTCCAGATAATTCCTCACTACTATCATGAGAATGCGACTATGGAGACTCTTTGCAAGCTTCATGGATGGGGGATTCGTGAATCACCAAGACGGGTTTTCGATGCAGTTCTGTTCAGTAATGAAGTAGACATTCTTACAATTCGATGGAAGGAATTATATCCTTATATTACACAGTTTGTACTCCTTGAATCAAACTCAACGTTTACTGGCCTACCCAAATCATTGCGTTTCGCTCATAATCGGGACAAGTTCAAATTTGTAGAGCCTCGTTTGACTTATGGGACCATTGGAGGCAGATTCAGGAGAGGCGAAAATCCCTTTGTGGAAGAGGCATATCAGAGAGTAGCATTGGACCAGCTTATTAGAATAGCTGGTATAGAAGATGATGACTTGTTGATAATGTCTGATGTTGATGAGATTCCTAGTGCACACACAATTAATCTCTTGAGGTGGTGTAATGGCACCCCACCTATCCTTCATCTTCAGCTAAGAAATTACTTGTATTCTTTTGAGTTTCTGCTAGATAACAAGAGTTGGCGGGCTTCAATTCACAAGTACCAGACCGGGAAAACTAGATATGCACATTTTCGCCAGGCAGATGTTCTCTTGTCAGATTCAGGATGGCATTGCAGTTTTTGTTTTCGCTACATTAGTGATTTTATATTTAAGATGAAAGCTTACAGCCATTGTGATCGGGTGAGGTTCTCTCATTACTTGAACCCCAAAAGGGTTCAGAACGTGATTTGTGAAGGGTCTGACCTATTTGACATGCTTCCTGAGGAATATACATTTAAGGAGATCATAGGGAAAATGGGTCCTATCCCTCATTCTTACTCAGCCGTTCATCTTCCAGCTTATTTATTACAAAATGCAGATAAATACAAATATCTCTTGCCTGGTAACTGTCAGCGAGAGAAAGAAAGTGGCTGAACTGATGAAGTTTCTTAGAAAGACGAGGCATACTTGTAAATCTCGGAGATGCATTCTGTGCTTCATACCGAGAAGGGCTGTATCAGACGTTCTATGGAGTTGTGATGGCATATTCCTTTTTCTAGGTATACTGAAAAGGTTCACATTGTAGGGAAGACAGATCACTTGTCCTTCGGTAAGAAGATGCTGGAATAAACTGGATGGGTTCTTGAAGCATGAGATTATGTACTTTTAATTTTGATTTCTTACATCTTGGAGACATGTCCAATTTTCACTGGGGTTAGCTTATTGGAAGGGAGTAGTTTTATTGGCTTTGATAACTTGCATACTTGGTATGTCATATAACCCCCTGAATTTCACAAGTGACATTTTCCCAGGTTTTCCTTCGATGGGAATTTTGGCTTTTCACTAATTTTCTTGTTGATTTGTATTATCTGATATACAAGTTGATCTATATTGTCTGATTTTTCTGTTCTTTCTATTGATCTAAATTGCTGAATTATTCATTTCTGTTTTCTTCCTTTCATTTTGTTGTATGCGTTTTCTTATTAAGCAAGCATTAATGTCCAGACTTTTAAACGTAAACTACATTCATAGCTTGAAGTCTCTCTTGCTGTCTTCGACAACACGTAATTTGGATTGGGATCCATGATCTTTATTTCTTTCTTGTGGTTGGTATGTTCAAGGAGAAGCTTTGTTTTATCATGAAAAAATATCTTTTTTTTCTTTTATCTTCACAATTTGACGAGCATATTTGTGGAACACATTGGCCAAGTCTCTTTCACATGCCAAGTAGAGAACATATTATATACTCGTGTAGGCGAAACTACTGTTAACAAAGGAGATGGCCTTTTTTTCGTTTTTCCTTTATTATTTGTGAAAGTGCCTTAACATCCTTTTCTTCTAATAAGAAATATTGGAAACAATGGATGGATGACTCTTCACTCCTCAGGTTTAATCAGGAAAAAGAAAAATGAACAAGAAGAAAGAAAATCGCCTATTGGGCAACTTTGAATGTTAAGGATTAATCATGGAGCCAGCAGCCCACTCAAACATAAAGAAAGGAGAATTAGTTGAAAGAGGAGAAAAAGATTCCCACAAAGTGTGTTAGAATAGTCAGTAATATGAAGTAATTATATATTTGACTAGTGATTGTTGCCTATATGATGCCTGCCTAGTGCTGCTTCTGCTCGGGGTAGTCAATTTCCTATGCCATGCAACTTTCAAGAAATTATTTTATTTGCATTGACTTGACCCTAGTAATAGTATTATTGTTCTTCATTAAATTGCATAATGATCTTAATTAAAACCCCACTAATGGGGTTAATTACAAAAAGAAAATAGAAAGAGTTTTTGGGTTTAGCTTTGTAGTCGTAGATGAGTCTTGAAGCAACAACAATTAAGGACCTAGAAATTTCTTCTCCCAAACTAAAAATTTTTCTATATCTACACAGCATAAATCATGGGTACCATGGATGAACTGGGAAAAAGCTTCAACGTCTTCTCTAAGTGTGGCTGCGGAGAAGGGGAGTAGGGCTGTGCAAATCAAATTTAAAGAAAATGATATTCTACATGGTAATTTTTTTTACCATATGAAAGTGAAACCTGTGTAAGAAGGTTTATGGCGTGCTGAGTTGTAACTTGAAGTAAAAATGAAGGTGACCTTACAACAAACCATGAATTGGACTTAGAAATAGGGGTCAGTTTCTTTAAGTCTTTTAAAATGAATAATTAATAAAGTTTCTGTTTTTTTCATATTCTCCTCTTAATTGGTTTTTAGTTATAAATATATATTTTTTTACTTTATTGTCATCTCTAATATTTAAAAAATAATATACAGCACTACAGTTTGCTAGAATGACATGAATCTCAGTTAATTTACATTTCGACCGTTATATTGATAAACTGTGATACAATATATCATTTTTTAAATTATTGAGATGATAATATGATCCTAAGAAAATAAATATGATAAAAAAACCGGTAAAAAATATAATTAAAAAAAAAGAATAAATTGGAAGAATAGCATATACGATATAAGCCAAAATGTCATTAATAAAGTTTTGTCAACAAATTATCCATTCGTGAATAATGTTATTACAAAGAGTATTGGAAATCATCTATGACTCAATTAGTTAAACGATTCAGGTTCGAATCTTATTCCCTCTAATTAATATTTCTTTTTCTAAATAAAATAATAACTAAAAGCTTCATCGGTTCCTAATCATGAATTATCAAGCCAACTCTCTCTAATCAGTGTTGACTTTGCTCTTCAAAGGTATAAAGCGAAATTAAAATTACAAAAGAGTTACTAAGGGCCAAGTGCTCAAAAATAAAAACACGCGAAGTTAGTTTACCTTAAAGCATGTCTGTTCATCTCTGGTTCTTAACTGCCTGATAAAAGTCTGCGCTGCCATTACCATATCCCACCCCGTAATGGCTCACCGTTTCTGAAAATTCAAACAAGAAATGTCCCAAACATTGTTACTGTTGGGTTGCTTGGAGTGTAAAAGTATAACAGATCGTACTGTTTGTAAGCTATAAGTCTGATACTATATAAAATTTGGTAGATAATGAACTTGAACCTAACTCTTTTCCAAAAGTAGTTCAAACATAAAGAATTATCCAAGCCATTTTATTTTAAACTCTATTAATTTTCAAATTCTATCCGATGTGAAACAAAAGTCAGTATAATTTAACTAGTATGTTTGAAGAATTTGATATATTTGTGAAATATTGCAAAGTTCAGGTCTTTTTACAATATTAACCCTAACTTTTCTTGATAGTTAATATAAAGAAGAGAATTATTCAAACTATTATAAATAGCAATTTATAGCTATAGTGAATCAACGTGGAATATTTTAAACTTGTTGTGGAGGATTCATTTAGAACATGAAAATAGCATACCGTACTGCTTGCTTGCAAACCAATTGCCTGCAAGTGTTCCAAAATTGTTTGGCTTAGATACTATATAAAATTTGGTAAGTAAATGAACTTTAAACCAAATTCTTTTTAAAAACTAAGGGGTGCATTCCATTAAAATTTTAAAAGATTTAAAAATTCTTGTGCTATTCAATTAGAATTTATAAAAATTATATAAAAGTCATGAGGTATTTTATTAAGTTTTTTAAAGACTTAAAAAAATCTATAAAAATAATGTGATATTCAATTAAAATTTTTTAAAATTTATAAAAATAAGATAATATTAAAAAATCACTTATTTTTATAAATATAAAGAGCTTTTATACAATTATATATATATCATTGAAAAAATTGTTCACTTCTCGTAAGATTTCAACAGATTTTTTATAAAGCCAATGAAAATTACTGATAAATTTATAACTTTACAAAAATCATTAAAAATCTATAAATTCTATAAAAATTATTAACTTAAAAAATTTCTATAAATATTTTTTGAAATTCTAATATAACTGAAAGGAAGAGAGTTGTTTAAGTAATAAGCAGTAGTTTATAGTTATAACCCATCAATATCACTGTCAGATAATTCAACATTCACTACCTCTGCTAAAGGATATTATAAAATCTGAACATTTATACCACCTTATTTGACCCCTCACATGTTATAATTTTACTTGTAATAATTTTTTTTAAATTATTGATTTAAATTACTATTACACCCATAAAAAGATACTCATTTCATCTCATAAAAAGTTCACTTCTATTTTTATATAGATTAAAAAATATATAATTAACATAATAAATTTATAAATTTCACTATTTTCTAACATATCTCTACGTCAATAAAAGAGAAAATTACTATTTACTTATGTGACTTGATATAATACATTAGTATTTTTTTATGTTTGAAAAATATATAATTTGTCTCATCTATTTTATTTTTATTAAACTATATAGTTTTATTTTGTTAAATTTTAAAATATTTACTCTTAGTAAAAAAAATATTCTCTTTTATTTAAAAGATATGAGTACAATATATCACATTTCATGAGGTACTAGTACTATAAATTAAACATGTAAGGAAGTATTAATGTAATATATTAAACTTTCATGAGGTAAATAATATAATTTTTAAATTTCAGATGAATACTAATATATTATGTCAAATCATACGAGACAAAATTATATATTTTTCAAATATCAAAAATACTAGTGCATTATACCAAATCATATAAGGTAAATATTAATTTTTCCTTAATGAAAATGTATTTTCTAATTCATATTCGTTGATATTAGGATGCATTAAATAAGACACAATAAAAATTGATAAGTTAACTACTCTGAAAAAATAAAAAATAATTATAAGTAAAAGGTAAGTGAATGTACTTTTTATGGAAAGAGCGAAACATATTACATTTTTTTTCAATTATTTAAGAAAATATAATTGTTATCACTTTTCACTTTTCATATGTAATAAAATATTATTGAATTGATTTATAAAAGCATAATATAATTAAATATTCTTTCCATCTCAATAAGATTGTTCATTTTTATATTATACTATAATTAAAAAATATTAACAAAATTTTAATAATTAACTGTAATATTCTTCTAAAAACTGTAAAATTAATAGAGTTTGAGATATCTATAAATTTAAGAACTGTTATGTATTTATTAAAAAATTAAAAAATATATATTTTTTATTCTTATTGAAAAGACAGCTATTTGAGGCAATTTTTTTTTCTCTAAAATGAATAAATCATATTGAGCGGGAAGGAATATTTATTAACTAGTGAAGTAGAATTTTTCTTTTCCTCCTTCCTCTGCAAACGTAGCCCTAATTGATTTTTTTTTTTTTTAAATTGAAGTTTTTCCTTTTTAAAAATTAATAATATAAAATTCATTTATAATAAAGAAATACGTACGTATTTAAAATCAAAATGAATTGATTTAGATAGTTGCATGAGTAGAGTTGGTCAATGACGTGATGTTTGGAAAGACTTGATTAAGTAGAAAATCAATAAACCCACATGCAATATCGACATTGGACCTAGTCATATTAACACATGGCAAAAATTATTATCATGAAATCATTATATGATTCAGATAGATCATATAAAATCTAATGCATTAATTATGCCAAAACCATTTTCGTTAGTTACAATAAGAGAAAATTGAAATTCTACTATATTATTTATAAATTAATATAATAATATATATTTAGTTAACATAATATTTTAATATTTTTTTTAATTCCATATATTCTGTTTATATATTTGGTTCCACAAATTGTATAGTATTATAAATAACTATTCTGAGTATTACTCATCTGCTAAAAGAGTTTATAAATAAATACAAATTTTCGGTCTATCTCTCTATGCTGAGATATCTTGACCTAAAAAAAAATAATATTTCTCGATAAAGTTGGTTGATTAGGATAAAATTCTATCATCTAGAAACTGTACATGCACCTTTTGATGCATACGGTTCACCAAAAATCGCGAAAATAAAAAAAGAATCAATGTGTAGGTTTTAGCCCTTATATGATTTGCCTCTTTTATTTTATTTCCGTTAAACTATATAGTCATTTTATTAAATTTTAAAATATTTACCATTAGATAAAAAAAATATTCTCTTTTATACAAGAGAATTTAGTACAATATATTAAATTTAGGGATACTAATATATTAAATCATGGTTTAACTCAAGGGGTAGGCTCCTAAGGCTAAGGCTTGTGCCAAGGCCCCCAAATTTTTTTCTGTTAATTATAGGAAAGTTTTTAAAAATGTCAAAAAAACTCCTAAAATATTATAATATTACAAGAGTTCTAAACTCAAAAAATTATCCTAAATATCCCAAAAAGTGCACATGCAGTATATCTCTGGTATACCTTGGGTTGAATTCATTAGAAAAACCTTTGGCATATCTTAGTTCAGTATACTTTGGGAATATACTGGATATATTTTGAGAATACTTTAGGAAGTTTTTAGGATTTTCTTGGTTATACCTTAGGCATTCCTTAAAAATACATTGGGTATACCTTGAAAATATTTTAGAAATTTCTTAGGTATACCTTGAGAATATCTTGGATATATATTGGGAATACCTTGGTAATTTTAAAAAAAATAAAAAAAGAAAAAGAAAGAAAGGAGAATAATCTATTTGTCTATTTATTAATCACCTAACTTCTCTAATAATTACTGAGATTAGTAAATAACACAAGATCTATTTAATAACCGTGGTGCTTCCTGCAATTTCAGCATCAACTTGTGCTTTCAGATGCAATGAATTTAAGTTTGTAGCATCAGGTGAAGCCATAGAGGCTTGAATTTGAGACGGGTATGCTGAAGTTTTATGCATTGCTTCAACAAAAGGGGCTATGATTTTCTAGATAGGAAAGAAAAATTCCAATCAATAAAAAGCTATAGAACACTAAGAACAATGATAAGAATTAAATTGTTGGCTACTTTACCAGTTACATTTGACATGTGAAAATGAATATGAGTATTGAAGCACGAAAACCTAACCATCATGGCTATATCGAGCAGAGCTACATCCACACCTGGTCTTGTATTGCATAAAAATAATAAAAGTAAATAACTAATCTATTCTAAGCATCAAAGTCCAGAAACTGAAACAATCTAAATCTGCTAATGTATAATTTGAACTGAGATGAAGCTTTACACATATCTGCAAAAACTGTTGGAAAAAATTGTGATTATAAGCCATTTTGAGAGGATAATTCGGGTGAGTTCCACAACTCGATTTTAGAAAAGACCTGGATATATATTCCTTGACATGAGAACAACGAATTAATATATTCATATGCTCAAAATGAAAAATGTGTGAATAAAAATTAAAGTTTCAAGTAAACTTTTTGGTAAGAAAATTAAAAGTGAAAAGTGAATGTAGGAGTTTGTCTCACATCATTAAAAATTAAAGTTAGACTTATATTTATATATTAAGATGTATTCTTACATGAGTAAGAAAAGTAGAATGAAATACTCTCTCTCGTGTGCTCAGGCGCAGAGGGGGGGTGCAAATCCATGGTCCGAGATAGGTCAATGCGTGGATGCGCGACCTGCATATACGAATATCGGCCTAAAATCTCATGGTCCTGAACAAGCCCAAGCCATGACACGCCCGTATGGATCCACACGCCCGTGTAGTTGTGCTGCAGTATGTGCAGGGCAAATCCACACTCCTGTATGAATTGTGTTCTAGAATGACCTTTTGAGTTTTTTATCTTTTGAAATTTCAATTTCTAATGTTTCAAAAATTAATTTTACCATTATTTGAAAGTTACAAAAATATTATTGGCAGCCTTTAAAGGAAATTAATTACAATTAATCTCATATCTCCTCCATTTAGTATAAATAAGTGGTTTTGGCTTGAATTTTTAAGAAGAGTTTTTTTTTAGAGTTTACTTTGATTCTTATTGAAGAGTTTCTTTTTTTCTTTTTCTTCTTCTTCTCAAGTAATAGAGAGTATGACAAGTTCATAGTTCACTGTAAGTAAGTATTGTATGTTCAACAATTACTTAAAATCTGTTGTATTTTGGGAGACAAACGCCAGTTATCTTAAACACCAGTGTAGGAGGTGAATTTGTTTTAAGGAAACTGTATGGAATACATGCCTCAGATCTTTTTCATTTCTCTTGTTTTAAATATTAAATTAATAATTCTCCTTTTATTTTGTGTTCTCTTAACAAAAACAAACCTTAGTGATAGAGCTATGACTGTTGATGGTGGCAATGAATAAATTCTGGAGAAGGAATGAGAGAAAAAAATGGTAAAATTAAAAAATAAGATATAAATGAAAAGAAATTTCATAAAAATGAAAAAAAAAAGTGTCAATAATTTTGGAAAAAGGTTAAATTTCAGCAATTGGTGTAAAATTCTCTTAATTATATAAGTTCAGAATCTTTTAAATTTACTAGAGTATTAATTATATAAAAAGAAAGAATTATTAATTATAGAATTTTAGGGCCTCAAATCTTGTTAGAATAATAATTATATAAAGGAAAGTTTGGTTTTAATTAAAAAAAAAAAAGAGTAGGAAAGTTTGATGTCCAACGGTTTTATAGAAAAAAAAAAAAAGAAATTTCCAAAACTATCACAAAAAATGGGTACCTTTTTACATTTTGACCCGCGCTAAATTTTTTTTTCAATTTTATTGAAACCAACTTTTAAAAATTACAATAATACTCAAGTCTCAAAATTACTCCAAAATATGTCCTAATAGTGTATTTTCAGTATATTTTGAGCATATTTTGCTTCAATTTTCACCAATAAAGAATAAAAAAAATAGAACAAGAAGAATTTATCATTAAAGAAGAAGAAGAATATAATTTATTCAAAATTCAAAACATTTCAAATTATCAAACAAATAGTTTAGTATATCTTGCAAATTTTTTAGAAATATCTTGAGAATACCTTAGAGATACTTTAGGTATACTTTTGGAATTCTCTAGGAAATTCTTCCTGGGTCACCTTTGGGTATATTTTGGAGATTTCTTAGATATATTTTTGGAAATTTCATAGGAATTCTTTGGGTATATCTTGGTGATACTTTGGATATACCTTGAGAATACTTTGGGTATATTTTGGAAATTTCTTGAAAATTTCCTGAAAGGAATTTCCTTGGAATTTCCTAGGAATAACTTGAATATACCTTGAAGATTCTTCGGTATACTTTGGAAATTCCTTGGAAATACTTTGAATATATCTTAAAGGTATCTTAGTGATTTTTACCTAAAAAAATAGAAGAAATAAAAAGAAAAAAAATTAAATAACACAATAACTATTTGCCTTTTACATATAAATTTTCTAAGTGCAAACAAAACCAACCAAATACGCAAGAAGACGAAAAAGAAGAAATATGAACCTAGATGAATGTGTGTTTTATGTCATCTACAGTGGAAATGTTAGTTACTTAATTCCCCATCTTCATGATCCTATCATATACCTCAGTCCTTAATACATTTAACCCATTTTGTTGGCGTTGAAGAATAGTTTCGTCCCATGATATTGTAATCCACAAATTTAAACAGTAAAGATGAAGCTAACGGTTGCTTTGCCACAGTCAAGTTTCTTAAAGAATCGCAGTAGATGGGTGATGGGTGGACATTGAAGTTCTCAAGTGGTGGTAAATTAACGGTTGAATCTCACTAAAGATGAGATAAGAAGAAAAAACGTAAAATTGAAAACAAAAAGATAAAAATAAAAAGAAGTTAAGTGAAAATGAAAAAAAAAAAAAAAAGTGTAGGTCATTTTGAAAAAAAAAAAAAAAATTTCCCAACAGCTAGTTACTAAATTAAATCTTAAAATTTCTTGTTATTAGCTTCTATTGGTTAGTATTTACTCTTACATAACAAATTAAACTCTAAATGATTTTTTTATATCTTTTTGTCAATTTTTGTCTCTCCTTTTCTCTTTCAACAAATTCTATTTCTCTCAACTTGTACAAAAGAGAAAAAAATGATTTTCTTATGTAACTCATCTACTAAAGGTTAATTTCTTCTTTTCATTTTTGTTTTCTAAATATATTTTGTGCAATTACAACATATGAATTTAATTTTTTTTATTATTTTTAATACAGTAATAATATCAGATTGTACAGATTTATCAAAAATTGCAATTAGAACGATATAAATCTTGAAAAGATTAAAATTGCTTGATGATGATAATTTGAAGAAAAAATGTTTAAATTTTGAAAATTTTTTAACACATGATGAGCTCTCTAATGTTGATGGTTTAGATTTAATTCTTAGAATTAAAAGTTTTAAAGGAAATTATAACTAGAGTTAAAAAAACCACTTAAAATATTAAATTTTATGCAAAAAGTAAATTATTTCCGAATGCATGGATAGCCTATTCTATAACTATTTCTGTTAATGTAGCTTCAGCAGAAAGAAGTTTTTCAAAATTAAAATTGATAAAATCATATTTCCGTTCAACAATATCACAAGAAAATTTGAATAATTTAGCTATATTGTCTATTGAAAAAAATTGCTTTATAAACTCGAATATAAAACTTTAATTAGTGATTTTCCATCTCAAAAGGCAAGAAAATAAAATTTTAAAAATTTTGTTTATAATATTAAAGGTCCCTTCTTAATTATTGCCTACGACCACATAAATTGTTGAGCCGATCCTAAATAAATCAAACTTACATAAGAAATACTAATACAATATGTCAAATTTCAAGAGATAAATAGTAATTTTCTTTTTTTCATTTTACCACAATCTAACTTTTTTAATAGAAAATCTAGTGGAATGACATATTAGTGTATTATAATAAAACAGAGAAGACAAATTCTCAGATGTACTAGAATATTATGTCAAATCACATGAAATAAATAGTAACTTTTCCTACATTTAATTGTTTTACTTTCATTGGTTAATATGAATACAACATGCATATAGGTCATTAGTTAATTAAATTGTGGTAGACTAAATTCGCCTAAAAAATTTCTCTTACAAGGCATAATTTTATTGTTTTTTGACGTCATTATATTAATGGTATATAGATAATCAATATTCAAGAACAGCAACTCATCTCACTTCTAATCCAACGAAAATGATCATAAAAGGAAGACAAAATATAGAAAAATATGGACAAAGGGCTGATGACATTATAAAACTGATTAATAATAACTATATAATAAATTTTAGGCATAAGGCATATTCCGCCATGTGTACTTGACACGTTTTGTCATTTTGCTCACTTTTTTTTTATCTATATTATCACTTTAACTCATTTTTTTTATTCATCGTGCCCCTATCTAATTTGTAAAATTGAACATATAATCCATTGATGTTGATATAAGAGTTAACATAACACCATTAATGAAATCAAACATTTTTCTTTGTCATGTCAACATTAGAAAACTTCATTCATATTTTTACTAACTTTCGAGGAGGAAAGATGAACAGAAAAAAAAGAAAAAAAGAGACAAAATGGCAAAATGTAACAAGTACAAGTACAGGAAGAGGGATATACCTTATACCTATATTTTAACTTACTAGTATGAAAGTATATACGTCTCAAGTGTGTGCATGATTGAATTTAAGTTTATATATGTATAAATTGCTGTTAATCGAATCATAGATATAATTTCAGTAAGTTACTGTTAAATACATTTATACCCTAATACCAAATAAAACAAAAAAGAAAAAATCTTAATAAGTGCTAAATTTTTCCATAAATTCAAATTAATTACTTTATTAGGTTTCAAAAATTTTATGTTGATAGAAACTGTGTATCGTGCAAGTGATGATTTTTCCATTTTCTCATGAAAAAAACACCATTTCAAGACCCACAAAACCTGAAACATGGAAGGAATGCAGCTCTATGAAGTGATGAGCTACTCACTATCCCAACTCTCGTCCAACTCTCTTGGTGCTTTCTTCCTATGATTCACTTCGCCTTCAGGGGTTTTCAGTGAAGAGCTAACTTTTTCCTGCTCCCACTCAGCACTTCCAGACTCATTCAGTATTTCATCATTTTCATCAGTATCACTCTTGAGATAATTTTTCCTCATCATTTCATTTCTCTGTTTAGAATAAATATCATTCCTTTCATTGCTGCTGCTTCTGAATTTGAGACGTGCTTCTGCACTTGATGCTCGTAAGTCATGTTCTTCCTCAGAATCCGACTTCCACATCAAATTGTCTAGATCGCTCAACATATCTTCTGATTGATGTCCCTCACTCCTGAAACTCTGACCTCTGCCTGCTGCTGATGCTCTCGGCTCATGTTCTTCCTCAGAATTTGATCCCCTCATTGCATTGTCAAGATCTGATTCAGAATCTTCTTCGTCCACCTTCATATCATATTTAGCTACTGAATTTCTTCTGAGCACTGTACTACTATAGTCCCTACCAAACCCATCCTGTTTCCTGCGTATGCCTCTAGATCTACTTTGGACAGTGTCAGCTTCATCAGCCTCACTCTCAAGATTATTGCCAACATCATCAGAAACCCATTGGTCATCATCCTCAGACATGACACTTTCATAATCTTTATGAGGGCTACTTCGATTGCCATGTGCACCCCTCCAACTTCTGGTTCCTCTGTCCTCTCCATCAGAAACATCATCTCCTTGCATTTCTGATCTTCTAAACCTTCCACCAAAATCTTCTCTGTTCCTATACCTTATCTTACCAAATTCTTCTCTCTCTGCAGCTTCTTCAGCAGCCCACTCTTTATCAGCTGCATCCTCTATTTCAGCTATAAATCTGTCCAGTTCTTCCTGGTCGCTGTCAGCTGTAGGTTCTGGATCTTCTAAATTGTAACTGGGCTCTGGTACAGACTGCTTGTCCCCTTGGAAAACATAAGGAGTTCCTTCCTTCTTGTCAATAGCATTGAAGAATGTGGAAGCAACTCTCTGGATGCTAGCCATGGCAACTGGATCCTCGGGGTTCACCCCCATTCGACGGAGTTGCTGTTCTATTTTTTTAATGTTTAACTTCTGAGATTCAAGAGCTTGCTCAAATCTAGCTTTAAATAGAGCCTGCAATAATTGGCAAACATGTCATTGTCCACAAGCCTGTAATTTGCATCAGAGAAAACAGTGTTCTTTATCACATGTAACCCTACTTTTACTATCTACGGACAACCTGTAAATGATAAGCACAATATTTACCCCAACCACATTCAACTAGCCACAAAGTCTTACATGTCCATTGGCCTAAGAGTTGATGATCATGTTTGAACTATTTGTTTTGTTAGTTATTTCTTTATTTCTTTTCAACACAGCTCATTTACCAGCAGTTTTAATCCAAATGAGGGTAGCAACAATCTGTATATGATCAGTGCTATGTGATCTATAAAAATGGGGTAGCATGCAATAGAGTACAATCTTACATTTCGCAAAATCCATTACAAATAAAAAAGACAAATACACCAAAAGAATTGAAAATATGGCATACCTTCCTTTTTGTGAGGGTGTTAAAAGGTATCAAATTTTTTGGTTGGCGATAGTTCCTGCCTCGGAACATGATAATTGTTTTCACATTGTGAATATTTATCACAATGCCCCCACTCAGTCTCGCTATCATTGTGGCCATTTCCTTTATTTTTTCTTTGGGGAAGTTGTCACAGCATACTTGCACAGTCTCATGAAACTTCCAGTGAAGATGCATATTCTGGACAACACCTCCAAAGACTCCACGAACACCAACAGGAACATAATTTTTATTTTTGAAGCCAATCTTCTTATATGCCTGCAGCTGCTCTGGTGTCAGCAGCTCAGGATCATGCATAGGGGTGGGCAGCTCTGGTAGTTCATATTTCTTGAGCTTTTGTAGGAGCAATGCAACTTTCTTCTTAGCCTGAGTTGATTAAATTGGAAACAGTAATGCATCAAAATATTGTGGAAAACACTTTGTTGTAAGCTTCCAAAACCAGATGTTAGTACTTGTGGCAGTCAAAACCAACCAGAATAGGAGAGGTCAGAGTCAAATGATAATAAAAAACTAATGCATATATTTTTGAAAATTTTTTCCTGAAGTCCAGCATTGGACAAAAAAATCAACGAGAGCAACTAAAGCAAACAAAATATTAATGGACAACATCAGATTAGGTTCAACACAAACGACCAAAAAGAAAAGGGCTCATAGCTTGAAGTCTATTTCTGTTAGAAATTGAATTCCAAACATATTTCATCCCATTATTTTCAAAAGTTCTAAAAGGTCATAAATTATTTTAAATGTTCATCCATATCCTGCAATCTTCCATCTACAGTTCTAGCTATGAATACAGCTTAACCTAGATTCCAGCACATATGTGCACATGTAATCTTGAGATTTCTTGGCTGCCTAAAGCTCTGTCATTTACACAAGTAGGCAGTTTCTTCTATATAACACCCTAAAAATAAATACCTAATTTAATAAAATTATCACTATTTATGTCATAATACTATAATATGGGAATAATTTCAACTTAGATAGTTTCTGGCTATACAAAGTCTGTTCCTTCTACTCTATGACCAGGGAACTCATTAAACAGTTGCACATGCATCAAGACAGAGAAGCTGGCCTGCAGAGAAAGAGGGTCTCAAGCACTATGTTTAGATGAACTAGAAAACTGATGTAATTCATTCCAAATACATCATCATAAACTTTAGCCTAAAATCTTAGATACTAGAAAAACCTGGACTATATTTTTGCAAACATTTTAGTAGAATCAATGTTCAGCACACACAGCATAGTCTAGATTGTGATAATTAACATATTAATTGACGAAAATATTGGGATTGCCTTGTTCATTTAGGATCCATCTTCCATAACCTAATGAAGTGTTTCAATTTAAATTCCCTAAAACTAAATATACGAATTGCACTATTCCGCTTGACTAATTTCAGTTATAAGTTAGGCATGTATGGACAAGATGCCAATACATAGACCGATTCAAACCTCAAGATGAATTCTCATCAACAATCAGTTTCTTTTCTGTTATATGAGTCCTCTCAAACATAAAATAGCAAATGCACTAAAAGATGCAAAATTCACGACTGAGAAAGGCTGCCTGCATCATCCCTCCACTCAATAACAAAATTCAAGATAGGTCAACCTCGCTTGACTAATAAATTAACTGTTCATGAAAAACCATTATCCTTAGTAACTATATGCCAAGCAAAGAAAACATACTCTCTTGAGGTTGTAAATGAGCCTCTCTTCATCAGTCATCAACTTCTTCTTTAACTTTTTGGCTCTCCGAATCTCTCGAAGAGTCTTACCAGACTCTTTTTGCATCCGCCTCTCTACCTTACTTCTCATGCTCCTCCCTTTTGAGGTAGACATCCCACGGCAAGACCCGATATTGAAAGGATGATTGCATGGTGAAAATGAAGGAAACCCATCTTCGGAAGCAGCATTTGGCTGCAACACATTGACATAAGAGAGCTTTGGACAAACATCCTTCACCAAAATAGCATTTCTGCAATTGGAGACACCAAATTCAATCAAATTCAATCATGATATGAGCTCCCATCCCAAACCCAACAATCCAATAAAGAATGTGGCTCAAAAACAAGTTAAACCCATTAAGCAAACAGTTCGTTCTGCCAAGAAAATGAAGGAAGATATAAATTAAAGAAAGAAACTTTAAATGTCATTCAGTACCTGGAAGGATGGGATAGGAAAGCAGAAGAGAGCGACTTAAAGTAGTGCCTGTAAACGTTCCTCGCAGAAAACATTAGCTCCCTTTAAAGATCTCTGCCTTTCTCTAAATCGGTGTTTGCTGCCTTTTATTTTTCATTCATTGTCTTGTTGGATTTGCTTCAGTTTGGAGTTTTCAAGGTTTTAGGTTTTGGTCTGGGTTTTTCCTTTCGATTTCCTTATTTCGGCTCCAACAACGTTAAATTTACACGTTGCACAGTAAGACTAAACGACATCGTTTGATTAATTAGGGACCACTAAAAATTACATCGGTGTGCAACCATTGGCATTGAGAGTTGCAAATCAGAATTCAGAGCTATGGCTGGGAGATTGCAATACTTTGATTGAAAATGGCTAATGATTAAGAATGAGGTAATTTGTACTTCCAATATAAGGGCAATTGCCCCTCTTATTTAGCATGTGGCTCTGCTATAGTTATTTTTATTTAAGTTAAAGGCTTAATACTAATTGTTCATTTTTGTTATTTTACTTTCTAAAACTGTTCTTAATCTATTTTGTCTACCTATTCTATATTTTTTTTCCGTTCATATTGCCACCTAATCAGTTTATTTTATCCGGTTTATGTGATATCTTTTTCATTTAACGCATCATACACATTATTTGATATCGCTTTTACTACCGTTTCAGCACTAGATAATAGAAAATTGTTTTTTTCTTAAAAAAAAATATTAAATAACAATGTAGATAAAAAATAAAATAGAGAGAATAAAATGGATAAAAACGACTTTAGGGAGCAAAAAGGCTAAAATAAGCAATTACAGGAATTAAATATATATTATGTTTAAATTAAATAAAAAAAAGATAATTTTATATTCGCAGATTAATGATATTATCCTTATTCTTAAAAAAAAAATTATTAAAAAGAGATTCAATTATTAATAAAATAGTAATACAATGACTCAAATTTATCAAAATGAAAGCACGAAAACCATAATGATAGAAGTCAAAAAATACAGATCAAATTTTATATTTTAAATATGAGTTAAACCAAAGTTTAGTAGAAAATACATTTCAGAATATAAACAAAAAAATTTCTTTTCCTGTTTGACAATTTTGGTTGAATCATTACTACCCAAAAAAAAACAAAGTGAAAACGAAACGAAAAGAAAAGAAATTGCGGACCTTATTATCAATATATGCAACCTGTGATTAGTGCCAATAAAACAATTTGAAGGATATGGCAATTAAATGAAGCAAATATATAAAGAAATTAAGAACTTGAAATAGTTCAGCAAAAACTAACAGTTATAGATATTTGCAGTAATTAATATTTCTCTTGAATGCAGAAGCCAAGATTTCCACAAGAAAGCAAATCTAGAACTTAATCTTGAAGATGTTGCCCAAGATTCTTGCTTCCCTGGTTTTCTATTATTGAGGTTTAGCTTCAAACACACAAGAAAGCAACATATGCATCTGGTTCAACACCTCCCCTTAATAACATCATTCAAATTTAATACAGCAACCACGCTTTACAATGATTCAACAGATGCAATTTCCGAACCCCAACACAGAAAAAAAGAATACATGAAAAGATAAAGAGGCCATTTATATGACAAAAAATGGCATCTACTGATATTTTCAATATGCTGAACAACCGTGCAGCTTCATGGCAAACTCCTGGAACCTGGAATAGAACAAGCAATCCAGCAGACTACATTCCACTGAAGAAAATGTTGGGGAAAACCTGGAAGCTTCAGCAGGAAACTAAGACAGGCATTAAAATGGTAAAAACATGGCATTCTTAGAAGGCTTTTCTCATTTAATCATGTTCATATACGATCTATCCATTCCAAAATACTATCCTGAGAACTGATTTGTAGATCCTGCAAAACATATATCAGATGTTAATATCAAATAATCATACATTAATTGGCTAATAAGGTAACTAAGCATACTAATGAAGCAGGATAATAGATGAGGCTTACAGGAAGCTGAGAATATGGTGGCGTGTCAAGCTCAAGGTCAGCAATTCCATACTGTGCATTATTATTTCCAGTAACTTCGCTTGTACATTGAGCAACGCTAGTGTATGACACATTATTTAGTCTTGAGTTATTGAGAATAATAGAAGAAGAATCAAAAATTTCATTGCATAACAGAGAATCATCAATGCCATTCAGATCACAGGTTTCCACATCCTGAGATTCACCAGCAAGCCATGATGGGTATCCCAGGTCATCTCCAAGCTGACCAGTAGGCATAGAGGCATCGGGTGCTCCAACAATAACCCTCTTTTTCTGGTAAACAAAAATAACTTCAGGTGATAATCAAATTCATAAAAGCATATCATAAAATTAAATCCGTGTGAGATATCTTTCATTTTGCATATCACATGAAATAAATTTCATCCTAATTTAACTAGTACTAATCAATTCAAGAACCAATGAACATAATGTGTCAATTCTTGCACTATGTAAATCTCTATATACAACAACACATCATAGAAACAGCCACCTACCTCAACAGGAGATTGCAAAATGTCATCATCAGCAAAATCATCACATGCATCAGATTTTCCTGGTTGCGGTGGTTTGGGAGTGTTTGGGTTAGGTGTCCTTGGACTTGTTTGAGGTGCTAAAACATCAGGATTCTCATTAACAGGACCATCACCATTGCCATCAATTTGCTTTTGCTGTTGGTAGAAAATTTTAGAAACCACATATTCGCCTTCCTTTTCCTCTTCATCAGTCCCCAGATGGTACTGATGCATTACCCAATTAGATTTATCAGCCTTGAATCCCTTCTTTGAACTTCTATAAAGAACCATGATCTTTTTGCACCCCTTCTGAATTCCCTTTTCCATCACAGGTTTTGTCTTGCCAGTCTTATGCCAGCGAACTTGCTCCTCACTGAAACCATCTTCATTGTAGACCTTACGACGCTTCCTTTGACCAGTAGCATAAGCATTAATTGTCCTATGGAAGAAATGGATACTACTTCCATCTTTCTGAACACCTGAGAAAATATGGACAATATGATCCAAAATTCAAAGTAACAGTTTGATTCCATCAATATGAAAAATATTTCTTCACAACTAGTTATCTTGAACAAAGATTTAGCTTGGATTTGGATTTAGAGCAGCAAGCAATTTTGGAAAGCAGAAGACAAATGAACTCAAATAGAGCAGCCAACATGGTGCATGAAGATTAACTTTAGGAAAAATTATCAATATGATTTCATAATTAACTAATGATAAGTAATAAAGACCAAATCATGTGCAACAGGTCTAAAAATATGCTTTTTTATACAACAATTTATTTTAATCTTCTTTAGCTAATACCTTGTTCTGCTCATTGTCAAAAGGAAATACAAACCAATATTCCAGGTCTGGCTTTTGGAAAAAATCAGGTAGACAACTGGGAGCTCCTTACCAGGAAGATTTTCAGGATGAGTATAGCAAATTCCTTTGTCCTCAAGCAGTGTAAGAATAAATTCATCAATAAAAGTGTGGGGTTTCGAGTCTCCAACACCACATTTTGCAGCTAAGTGTTCTATGAGCTCTGCATCAGATGGATCAAACTTGACACCAGCAGGCAGACCAGGCCAATCATAAGAAACCTAACAGAAGAAAGTCTAATTAAGAGATTATTTATTTCAATGATATGCACCACAAGAATCCATAGCAAGCCAAAGTTCCATTATAGATTGAAAAAGTTATAGTGCAATGATGAACTTGAAAGCACAATAATTGAGAAATGCAGCAATCTAAAAGCACACAAATTTGCAGCTTACATCACTGTTATCTATAAAATGATGGCAATTTGGGCATTCACGATTAGCTCCATAGTCTTGGATTTGAGAAGCACAAGTTCGAGTGGGATTTTTCACTTTACGTGCAATTGTTCTACTATCAATAAGCCAAGTCCTGCAGTATTTGCAAAACACAACCTTCAGTTCTAACAGAAGACAGCAATGAAGCACCAAAATTTTGCTTAGAAATGTAAATACTGAAGCACACAGAAGCTACTATCAACAGTACAGTGCGAAGAGTACTCGATAGAACGAATTGCAATAGTATATTTGCACATCAACTCCACTCGTGTTGAGGCCAATGATATGACCAAAAGTGTTATTGAAACAGAACTGATGATCTCAATAGCAAAAGTGAATAAGATATACCGTTGCGGTTTTTTGCTTCCTTGTATTGGGCACTCATGATTAGCCCCATAGTCTTTGATTTGAGAAGCACAAGTTGGAGTGAGATTTTCCATTTTACTTGCAATCGTTCTACTATCAATAAGGCAAGCCCTGCAATATTTGCAAAATATAACCTTCAGTTCAATAATAAAACACAATCATGCAACAAAATTTTGATTAGATATGTAAACAATGAAATTATAAAAGCCAAGAATACTCGATGGACTGAGTGCAGTGGTATATGATTCCACTCAAGTTTAGGCTAATTTATTAACACTGAACTGATTAATAACCAAAGTCAACAAAAACTAAGCTAATATATAACCCTTTTTATAACCAACTATGAAGAACAGATGATCAACACTAAGTATGGGGGACAAATAGAAGGCATTGTACTTTATCTAAATCACCTATTGAAAATCAACCTAACTAGGCTTATGCTTTACTTAATTAAATAAGAAAACCATTCTCGAGGTTCTGGATTCTCTTTCAAAAGAAATTGTTTCAGCATATGTAATAGAATCGACTTTAATTACTCATTATCTAAATTCACCCATAGCTCCTCCTTCGATCAAGCTAATAAAATCCAACATCCTACTTAACATAAATGTAGCTGCATTTCACAGCTGTTTATTTACTAAATATTTTTAAAAGGTCATTATCCCCTAAAACTATAATGTCTGTGGGAAGAAACTACAGAACTCATGCCCTGCCTACTCGCACTTATTAAGATTACCAGATATCAAGCCCATCACCAGGAATAAATATGGGATTAAAAAGAAATGAGCGAGGAAACTAATTACAAATGACACACTTTTCCATTTATGGAATGTCAGAATCAGAAAAGCTCAAAATCCAAATCACCACATCCCCATTCTGCAATTTTCCTTTTCGGGTGGCTCCCAAAAGCATATATACTTGGCAAACCATCTTCATCTATCATCCTTATAACTAGCATCAAGAATGAGCTACAAACATGTCTAGATACCCAATTTGAAGTAACATAAGATGTTACATTTCCTTGAATAAACAGAGAACCTCCAACCACCAACCCCCCAAAAAAAAAACCGAAAGGGGAAATCTTTTCTGAAAAAACGATTATGTATTTATCTGAACCTTAACCATAAACCGAAATTAAAAAACTACATCGAGACAACAGTACATGGCTCTTAAAGGTCGATTCTTTAGCTGGGTTAATGAGCACCCAAGATTTGAATGATCACATAGAATCAATGCAGAGAAAAAATTTCCTCAAAAGATTAGTATTCAGTTACATCCCATTACAGTCTTACAGATTTCCGATTAATCACAGGCTTACCTCGCCATGTCTACACAGAGGCAGGCAGAGAGAGAAAAAGTGTGTTTCTTAAGCTATATAATACTCTCCCACTAAGCTAAGTGCAACAGTAGATATCAGTGCCCCATTTTCTGTCTGTAATGAGCGGGAAATTTAGCTTCGTATGATGAGGCTCTGCTACCGAATCCAAGGTTCGGAGTTAAGTATCTTTTGACGACGAGGTGGGAAACCAAGGGTGTTGTGGGCCCATGGTTGACTGAACCTGTAGGTTATGATACGAAGCAGAAATTGAGGTTGCCTCGGGCAGCGAGTTGAAGTGGCACATTTGTAAATAAATGGAAAATAATTACTTGGCTACCAAGTCATAAATGGAAACTCATCGATTTTAAAAGAAAGAACTATGCCTTACGCGGTTAGATATCAGGGATATTTCCTCGATATAGATAATTAAAAATTTTATTTATAGAATTATAATAAAATTAAAAATATTTATAAACTTATAGTAAATTTAAGAGAGAAAAAGAAATATATGTGCTCGCATACTATTTGTAGTGGCGCACGCACCACGTGGCTGGCGCACGCAATGGTACATCAGTTGGCACTAGCACACTCCCACTCTACTTTTAGGAATCATCCAGTTTTTTTTTTTTTTTGCCTTTGCAGACTTTTCAGCTTTTTTTTTCTGTATCAAACTGGTGATTATGCAAAATAAATAATGCATCTTTAAATTTCTTTTTTTCCTCAATTGCTTCTTTCTTTTTTTCCTCAATTGCTTCTTTCTTTCTTTCCTTCATTACTCTTTCAAGTTTTTATTGTTTCTTGCACTAAGACACTAATATGTGGCTGCAAACTCTTATAAGGTTTGTTTTTTTTTTTTCGTTTATGAATTTAGATTAAGGTTTTTTTTTAAATCTCACTAATAGATTAAGGTTTAGTGCTTTGGATTGGGTGGCCAACTTGAAGATCATGGAAAAGAAATTTTATATATCGTTAAACTGCGGTAATATATAGATAAATTTATGTAAATTATATTTTTAGAAAAAATAAATTTAAAAAAAAAATATAGATAAAAATTTTATGTAGATAAATTCAAATATATATATATATGTATATATAATATTTTAAGTAATTTATGTGTATAATTAATGTTGTCAAATTATGAATAAAAATGATGTAATATTAGTAGATAAATTTAATAGGCTAATAAACATATTTAGTAAAAATATTATTAAAAATTAGAGTAATAATAGCTATGTAATAATAATAATGATGATG
>CATIWF010076120.1:0-14372 GCA_949630135.1 Balakata baccata
AGAAAATTCTCAAGAAATTCCCAAGGTATACCCAAAGTATCCCCAAGGTATTCATTCCTATGGAATTCCCAAAACGTCCTAGGAAATTCCTTAAGAATTCCTCCTAGGAAATTCCTTAAGAATTCTCAAGGTATACCCAAAGTATTTCCAACGTATACCCAATATATTTTCGAGGTATATCCAAGGTATACCTAACTGTTCGTTTGAGATTTTGTGACGTTTTGAATTTTGATTGAATTTCCTTCTTCTTTTTCTTCTTTAATGATTTAATTGTTTTTGTTTTTGTTCTTTTGTTGTTTTTTGGTGAAAATTGAAATATCTCCAAGGTATGCTGAAGATATACCGTCTGCGCATATTTTGAGGTGATTTTGAGATTTAGGTACTGTTATAATTTTAAAAAGTTATTTTCAGTAAAATTGAAAAAAAAAACTTTGATAGCTGGTAAAAATGTAAATTGGTACTCATTTTTTGGCATTTGTGTAAAATTTCCTATAAAAAAATTTGACTCTTCTTTTCCGCTAAATAGCGTTAAACTCTATGTTCATTATTTAACAATTGTAGGTTTAATACTAAATAATTATTAGTTTATTATTTAACAATTGTAGGTTTATTATTTAACAACTTTAGGTTTATTACAAAATAATTGTAGGTTTATTATTTAACAACTGTAGGTTCATTATTTAGCAACTGTAAATTTATTACTAAGTAACTGTATGTTTATTATTTAACAATTGTATGTTCATTATTTAACAATTGTAGGATTTTTATTGAACAAATGTAGGTTCATTAATTAACAACTGAATTTTACATAAATTCTCACAAATCAAATTCTTACAAAATTGCATTATCAACTGCAAATATATTCATCGATTTGCAATCGACATAAAGAATCAGAGGGAAACAAATCGAACAAAATAAAAAAAATGAGAAATCGGATAGTAGAAGAACAAGAAGAAAAAAAAGAGGAAGAAGAAACAACGTTAACTTTCAAAAGCTAATGTTAAATTAAAAAAAACGCAAATGTACGTGGATCCTGGACTATGTAGCTACATGCAAATTGAACATAATAAAAAAATGAGAAATCGAATAGGTGTATCTAGCTACATGGTTCAGGGTCCATGAAATAATTTGTCCTTTTACTGTCATGTGTCCTTAGTCTATATTGTTGAACTTAGCCCAACAATGAAGTTCGGCCATTTAGACTTTTCTTGCAACTTGCCAAACCAAGTTGCATTCTACAGCAAGTTGTGCAAGTTGATGGCCAACTTGGCCACTTATGGCAAAGATTTTTCTGCTTATAAATAGCACTTCTATTCTAGCAAAGTGGCACCAAAAAGTAGAGAGAAATGTGAGGGATTTTGGGAAAGAAAAAAATAGAGAGAGGGAAAAAAATATTTGTTATTCTCCTAATTTTTGAGAGAGAATTTTAATTGATCTCTCCTTAAATTTAGAGAAAGGTTGTAATCTCCTATTTCCTTATAGTGAAATTCTTTTATCCTTGCTCATGGTTTTTACCCTGATTTGTTCAAGAGTTTTCTATGTAAAATCTGTGTGTTCCATTTTATTGCTATTTTTTCAAATTATTAGCCACACTTGCTCTAATCGATCCTAATTTTATAACAAGTGGTATTAGAGCCTGACTTGGATATTAATATCTACTTATCATATGCTATGTGGTTGCCACTAATAAGTGGATTCTTTACACTAGAAAATAACTTAGATTATTATTTACCCTTGAAGGTTGTTATTGAAGTAATGACAGCAAAATTTGAGATTGAAAAATTCAATGGGAATAATTTCTCATTGTGGAAATAAAAAATGAAGGCGATTATGGGGAAAGATAATTGCCTGGCTCTATTCGTGAAAGCCGATAGAATTTACAGATAATGTAAAGTGGAATGAGATGGATAGGAATGACGCAAATCTTCATCTTGTATTAGTAGATGAAGTGTTTTCAAACATAGAGGAAAAGAAAAAACAAATGAGATTTAGGATCATCTCATAAAGTTGTACGAGGCCAAGTCACTTCATAATAATATTTTCCTTAAAAGGAAATTGTGCACTTGCCAGTTGTTAGAATCTATTTCAGTAACAGAGCACGTCAATACTTTGGACACTCTATTCTCTCAACTTACATCATTAGGTTATAATATAGAGCCAAGTGAACATGTTGAACTTCTGCTTCAAAGTCTACCTGAATCGTATGATTAACTCATCATCAATCTTATAAACAATGTCCTCATGGGTTATCTAAGCTTTGATGATATTGCAACTGCTATTCTTGAAGAGGAAAGTCAGTGCAAAAACAAAGAGCATAAGTGGCAAGTTCGCAACAAGCGGAGGCCCTAATGGCGACGAGAGGGAGATCAATAGAACGTGGCTCAAGTGGGGGCCAAGATCAAGGTAGGTCAAAATCAAGAAGCAAAAAGAACTTGAAGTGCTACCATCGTGACAAAAAAGGTCACTTGAAGAAGGATTGTTGGAGTTTAAACAAGAAAAATTCCAATACACCAGGAAATGTTACATGTACGTCCAATAGAGGTGATGCCTTATGTTATGACGCTGCGACAACTAGTGAAAGCAAGAAGACATTTATGGATATTTGGTTCATTGACTCGGGAATGACATTTCACAGGACCTCTCAGAGGGATTAGTTCCATCAATATAAACCTATCTTGTAGGGATTTGTGTACAGTTGCAATGATTATGCCTTGAATATTGTTAATATTGAAACCATCAAGTTGAAGTTCCATGATGGCACAGTTCACACCATTTAACAAGTACGACATGTGGAAGGCCTAAAAAAGAACTTGATGTCGTTTGGTAAACTAGATGGCCTTAGATGTAGAGTCGAAGTTGAAAAAGGAATCATGAAGGTGATTCAAGGTGCGCTTATACTTATGAAGGGAGAAAAGGTGGCTACTAACTTGTACATGCTCAAGGGAGAGACTTTGCTAGAAGGAGAAGTTTCAGTTGCTTTATGTAGTTCAAGTGAAAGATATGTAATAGTGTGACATTAAAAACTTGGACATATGTCTAAGTAAGGAATGAAAATTCTTGCAGAGCAAAATCTACTTTCAAGGATCACAAGGCATCCTTACCTTTCTCTAAGCATTGTGTTACAAGTAAGCAGCATAAGTTAAATTTGACACATCAAATTCTAGAAGTAAATATATTGTATAATTGATTCACTTTGATGTATAGCAAGCACTGGTCACGTCTTTGGGAGGAGCAAAGTATTTTGTGTCCTTCATGGATGATTATTCTAGAAGATGTTGGGTGTATAGTATCAAGAGGGAGGTAGATGTGTTTCCAATCTTCAAAGTATTCAAAGCACAGGTAGAGCTTGATTCTGGAAAGAAGATCAAGTGTTTAAGAACAAATAATGGAGGAGAATATACCACCCATGAATTTGCCAAATTTTGTAATTAAGAAAGCATCAAAAGGCAGTTCACTACAGCATACACTCCTCTATAAAATGGAGTGGTAGAGCGGATAATCAAAACCTTGTTGGAAAGAATAAGAGCAATGTTAGGAGCTGCAGGTTTAAAAAAATCTTTCTTGGCAAAAGCAGTCAATACTGCTCTTATGTGATACATTGGGCACCTTCAATAGCAATTGAGTTGAAGAAAGAAGGTGGATTATTGAAACCTCCATATATTCGGAAGTCCTGTGTACGTAATGTACAATGCCCAAGAAACAACAAAGTCGTATCCAAAATCTAGAAAGTGTTTATTCTTGGGGTATACTGACACAGTGAAAGGTTATTATCTGTGGGATCCCATTGCCTTCAAGGTTATAGTTAGCAGGGATGTTATCTTTCTAGAAGATAAATTAAAGAAGGAACGACGTAATGATGGCATGGTAAATGAAAGTCTAAAGACTACGGTATTACATATGGAGCAAGAAGCCAAACAAATGAATTCCTTTGAAGTAGCACTAGAGCATAAGGAACAAAAAACAATTGTATATCTAAGGCCCCAAAACCTTGATGGTCAGATTGGTTGAGGAGACAACTAGGTTAACAGTTGGAGTATGTTATAGAGAGCAATGTTGCATATTGTCTTCTAATAGAGGATGAAGAGCCATCAACTCTCTCTCCAAGAAGCAATGAGCAATTTAGATGTATCTTAACGGATGGCAACAATGCATGAGGAAATGGAAGCTCTTCATAAGAATAAAACTTGAGAACTTGTGCCGTTACTATAATGAAGAATGCCCATTGGAAACAAATGAGTGTATAAGATCAAATGTAATTGTGAAGATCAAATGGAGCAATATCATGCAAGACTGGTGGTAAAAGGATATGCTCAGAAAGAAGGGATTGACTTCAATGAGATATTCTCTCAAGTTGTACGAATGACAATTGTTCGAGTAGTCTTAGCAATGTGTGCTACATTTGACTTATTTCTAGAGCAATTAGATGTGAAAATGGCGTTTATTCATGGAGATCTTAAAAAAGAAATTTATATGCTTCAACCAGAAAAGGCAAAAAGAACTTGGTTTGTAGGTTGAACAAATCTTTGTATAGTCTCAAACAGGTGCCAAGGTGTTAGTATAAGAGACTTGATTCTTTCATCATAAGCATTAGATATAGAAGACTTAATGCAGACCATTGTGCATATTTCAAGAAGTTTGGTGGAAATGATTTCATCATTTTACAGCTGTATATAGATGATATATTGGTTACAGGCCCAAATAAAGATCTTATTAAAGAATTGAAGGCACAGTATGTCGAGGAGTTTGAAATAATGGACTTGGGATCGACAAATAAGATTCTAGGGATGGAAATTTACTGGGATGGAAATAATAGAAAGATTTGGCATTCTTAAAAGAATTATGTGAATAAGATATTACGACACTTCAGTATGTAAGATTTTAAGCCAATTTATACCCCACTTCCTATTAATTTCAAGTTATCCTCCAGTATGAGCCCTAGCACAGAAGCAGAGGATAGAGATGTCTCGAGTATTGTATGTATCAATAGTGGAAACTCTGATGCTCGCTATGATATGCACAAGACCAGACATTGTGCAAGTAATAGGTATGGTTAGTCGATACATGGTGAATCCTAATAAAGAGCATTGGAATGCTATGAAAATGGTCCTAAGATATATTAAGGGGACTATATATGTTGCATTGTGTTATGAAAGATCAAATTTTATTGTCAGAGGATATGTTGACCCCAATTATGTAGGTGATCTTGATAAAAGCAAATCTACCACCAAATATGTATTTGTTCTTGCTAGTAGAGGTTTCAAAACTACAATCTTAGTTGTGACAACATCAACAATAGAAGTAAAATATGTAATAGCTCTACACAAGCTAGTAAAGAAGTAATTTGATTGAGAATGGCATTGGAAGAACTCGGGCATGAATAAGAGAAAATTTCTATTTTTTGTGATAGTCAGAGTTTTTTGCATCTTGCAAAGAATCCAGCCTTTTGTTTAAGGATAAAACACATTTGAGTGTAGTATCACTTCGGTCATGAGAAAATAGAGGAAGGAATAGTAGATATGTAGAAAATTCATATAGAAGACAACCTAGCAGATTTTATGATAAAGACAGTTAATGCTGACAAGTTTATTTGGTGCCAATCCTCTAGTGGTCTAGCAGAGACATGAGCAACATGGAATGGCAAGAAGGAAAGAATGCTGTGAAGACATGATTGACTCTTAATCTAGTCTTTAAGTGGGAGATTGATGAACTTGGCCCAACAATGAAGCTAGACCATTTAGAAGGTTATTGCAACTTGTTCAAGTTGGTAGCCAACTTGGCAACTTATGGCAAAGCTTTTTTCTGCCTATCAGTAGCTCTTCTGTTCTAGCAAAGTGGCACATAAAAGTAGAGAGAAAAGTGAGGGATTCTGAGAAAGAACAAAAATAGAGAGTGAAAAAATATATATTATTCTCCTAATTTTTAAGAGAGTTTTAATTGTTCTCTCCTTAAATTTAGAAAAGTTGTAATCTCTTATTTTCTTATAGTGAAATTCTTCTATCATTGCCCGTGGTTTTTACCCTATTTTGCTTAGGGTTTTTCCACGTAGAAAAACCTGTGTTCTATTTTATTGTTATTTTCTTAAATTATTAGTTACGACCCTGCTCTAGTCGATGCTAATTTTATAATATATATATGTCAATGAATTGAGAGTAATCATGCTCGTGCTGAGTAGGCTCTCAAAGGATGGTAAAACACTCTCACAAGAATTTTAAAGCAGCTACATATCCATGACTCGAACTTGGGACCCCTAATTAAACTGGAAGAATTTCGTATCAACTTATAGACACCTTTTTTAAGACAATGCTAAACGTTTTCTTTGTATTACGTTCTTTTTTATCTTTTTCATTATTTGGATAATACATGCTACTCTCATTTTAAATTTTATGGGATCTATGTGAGAAAAAATAAAGGTACGTGTCATTTAGAAAAAGAAGAAACTATGAGCATCCCTAACAATGCTGCTAAATTACTCTATATTATATTATAAAAAACTCAACTTCCTATTCAAAATGGTGTAAATGAGTTGACACAAAATTTTTCTAACTTAATTAAAGGTCTCAAGTTCGAGTCCTATATATGCAGATAACTTAAAACTATTGTGACAGTACTTTGCCGTCTTTTAGGATCCTACCCGACTCGAATATGATTAGTTTCAGTATAGATTAACATATATGGTTTCGCACCAAAAAAAAAAACCAACTACCTATTTTAATTTTTCTAGATAAACATGTGTATTCAAATAATAATATTTCACTCCCTATCTAAATTTTTTATTAATATAAGTTTCATAAAATTAATATAAATTTTTATTAATATAATTTTCTTGAAAAAAAAAGAAGAGAAATAATAAAATATTGACGAGCCATTTTTTGCTCCTAAATATTAGGAGAGATAATTTCACTCTTAAAATTATAAGTAAGAAATTTGGCTTTACGAAACTGTTAAATGACATAAAACTCATAAATATGAGTGAAATAGTGAAATAAAAAGACTGTTAGAGTTGTCTTAAGTAAATAAGGATTCAATAACAAAATTAGGGGTTAATTGCATCCATGGTAATTGAACTTTGTATTACTTTTATTTAAATGACCAAACTTTTTTTTGTGACACAAAAATAACTGAACTTAACTTTTATTGCACAAAAATCACTTTTGTTTAGTAGGTAGCTTAGATGTTTATGTGTCGTTTACATGGCAATGAGGTGGCAGTGATGTGGCTCAGCATCTGAGCAGCCTATTGACCGAAAGTGATTTTTATACAATAAAAGTTAAGTTTAGTTATTTTTGTATTACAAAAAAATTTGGTTATTTAAATGAAAATAATACAAAGTTTAGTGATCACAAGTGCAATTTACCCCAGAATTAGCACTCCACTTCTTTTTTATTCTAAATCATAACTCAGCTCACTGCTCAATATTAAAGTTATCAAACTTAAGTTTAGCTGAGGTATGCTTAGGACATGTGTTGTAGTGGCAAAAGTAACTTAGCTCATCTTACAAAGTCTCAAATTTGAGACTAAAAAGAAAACCATCTTAAAGGTTCATAAAAACCAATAGCCTCAAGCACAGGGAGCTAAAATACTTGCAACAGCATCTAAGAATGATATCAAATGATCTCACAACTTAAAGTCAAAACCAGATCTTTGCAGATGAGGAAAGATGGCAGCATCCATATTAATCTTCAGATTACCCTGTAGAGGCTTGTACTAATTAAGGATAAGAAACTTTAAAATTTTGTTGAAAAATAGCAATAAAAACATTATATTCCTTAACAGCAACCTAATCTTTAATAATATTCATATAGCAGAGTTCACAGCCCTAGCTGCAAATCCTCTCTTTTCATTGTAGACTACATTGTTCCAAATACTCCAAGCCATAGCAGAAATTTAGCAACAATCCTTGATGGATAACTGATTGCACATCATCTGTTAAGGATAACCGTACCAATCTCTATATAAATATCTTTCATACATCAATGATATGTATCAAATACAATTCACATTCTATACATGGTATCAAAGCCAAAAATGACTACACCTAATACCATAACCTCCGTCCATCACACCAATATAAAGTTGACAAATAAAAATTATCTTGCATGGAAGACACAATTTGTTCCATTACTAAACTATCAAAACTTGACCTCCTTTATTGATGGGACGACATGACTACCTAAAACCATTATTGATCCTTCACAATCAAACCAAGAAATTCTCAATCTGGCCTTTCAAACCTGGTTTAAAAAATACCAAATGTTATTATGTTGGTTACTTTCTTCCTTATCTGAGGAAGTTTTTCCTTATGTAATTGACATGACATCCTCTTATGATGTTTGTTTTGCTTTAGCCAATACCTTTGGCTCTTTATCACAAAACTGGCAACTGCGGTTCCATATAGAATTTCAGGAACTCAAGAAAAATAACTTATTTGTCTCATAATACTTGTAGAATGCAAAAAGTCATGCAAATGAATTATCTGCATCAGGTCGTACCATGACCCCAGCAGAATTCAATGCCATCATCTATAGAAATATAGGTAGTGAATATCACAGTATAATCACTACACTAAACTTGCGACTTGAACCTTTCTCCTTCAATGAGCTTTACAATCATCTTTTAGAGTATGAAATCCTTCTTAAAAGTCAATAATAATTACCCATGGCCAATATTGCAAATCGGCAAAACCACCAACCTATCACACCACAACCAACAACCACCTTACCAACTAACAACCACTCACCTTGCCGTAACCGTAATCGTGGTCCTTACCAAATTTGTAACTGCAAAAATCACATAGCTGACCGTTGCCGACGTCATTATGAACCTCACCAAGCACAAGCCTACACTGTTTAATTTTCATTTCCACCTTCGTCTATGCCTACTTCTCCATACCAACCTAGCCACCTTATGTCTTCCATCATCCTATGCTAGTAATGATCAAATTCGGGTTGGTAATGGACAAGGTTTGGATATCTCACGCATTGGTACTAGTTTCTTACCTTGCTTTTCTAAATCTTTTATTCTTAATCGTACCTTACATGTTCCTTCAATTTCAAATAATCTTCTTTCCGTTCATAAATTTTGCAATGATAATAACTTTTTTTTTTTCTAATTTTGGCATTCTATTTTCTTTGTGAAGGATCAAGTCACCAAACAGATCCTCTTTCAAGGACCAACTAAGGATGGGCTTTATGTCATGCCACCACCTTCTGCAAAAAGAGCCAATATCTCACATTTATCCTTTGATGATTGGCATAATAGGCTTGGTCACCCCCCATTCAAAAATTTTGTCAAAACTTATTTGGAAAAATAAATTAGAGGCAACTTCAAGCTCTTTAAGTTCAAGGTGCATAACATGTCAACTTGGGAAAATGACAAAAATTCATTTATTTCTAGTTTTTCATCGTAGCAAATTTCCATTAGAACTTATATATTTTGAGGTGTTTGGGGACCATCCCCTACCTTATCTAATTTAGAATTTCGTTATCTTGTTATCTTTTTGTTGATGAATTCACTAGGTATACTTGGATTTATTTTATCATAAATAAAAGTTTGGTTTTTGAATTTTTTCTTAATTTTAAATCATTAGTGGAGAAACAATTTAATGCACATATAAAATCCTTCTAATCAGATTGGGGAGGAGAATTTCAAAACTCCAAAAATATTTTCGTGATAATGCCATTCAACATTGTGTTGCTATCCTCATACACATCAATAAAACAGTGTTGCCGAATGTAAAATTCGACACATCATCGACACTTCTTTAACTCTCATGGCATATGGTTCAGTCCCATTTAAATATTGGCCTTATTCTTTTCAACATGTTGTCTATCTAATTAATTTATTGCCAGCGGAAATATTAAATGGAGTCAGTGTTTAATAAAACTTGTGATTTCAATCATTTGCATGTATTTGGCTACATAGTGTTTCCATTGCTTTGACCTTATAATTAACATAAGTTTTCATTTAAAATTAAATCTTACATTTATTTAGGTCCTTTTACAAATTATTTTGGTCACTTATGTTTAGATAGACACTGGAAAAATATATGTTGCCCAACATGTCAAATTTAATGATCAAGAATTTTTGTTCCACTCATCTACGGAAATGGTTGCATATGGTTCTTCACCAATCTCTAACACATGGCTTGACATGTGAACCCATCCTACTTAGTCCCAATCTCAAAGTGTACTTGATCATAGCCAGCTCTTTTGTCCAAGAGAAATTGTTAATTCAATATTCAAAAACAATAGAAATGGAAAATGATCTGAGGCCTATGTTCCACATAGTTTTCTTAAGACAAATTTGCCTCATACACTGGTGTTTAGGATAACCGGCATTTGTCTCCCAAGATACAACAGATTTCAAGTATTTATTGAACACACAACACTTACTTACAGTGAACTATGGACTTGTCACACTCTCTATCACTTGAGAAGAAGAAGAAAAAGAAAGAAAGAACCTATTCAACAAGAATCAAAGTAAACTCTCAAAAACTATTTTTTTTTTCAAGTCAAAATCACCTATTTATACTAGATGGAGGAGACATGAGATTAATTTCCTTTAGATGTTGCCAATAATGCCTTGTAACTCTCAAATAATGGTGGAATTAATCTTTGAAATATCAGAAATTGAAATTCCAAAAGACAAGAAGCTCAAAAGACCATTCTGGAACACAATCTATACGGGCGTGTGGATCCACAAGTTAGTGTGGACTTGCCTTGCAGACACAACGACACAGGTTTATGGATCCACACGGGCGTATCAGTGGCCTAGCCGTGTGAATCCACATGGGAGTGTATAATCCACACAGGCGTGACAGACTGCTGGCCGTGTGGATTAACACAAGAGTGTTGCCAAATTTTCCAGAAATAAAAAAAAATTATTAAAAATTGGGCTTGTTTAGAACCATGAGATTTTGGGCCGACATTCGTATACGCATGTCGCGTACCCACGCATTGGCCTATCCCGGACCATGGATTTGCACCCACCCTTGCGCTTGAGTGCGCGAAAGAAAGTCTTCTATTCTACTTTTCTTACCCATGTAAGAATGTATATATATAAACACAAGTCTAACTTCAATTTTTAGAGATGTGGTCACTTTTCACTTTAATGTCCTTACCAATGAGATTCAATTTTTATTCACACATTCTCTATTTTGAGCATATGAATACATTAATTCATAGTCCTCATGTCAAGGAATACATATCCGGGTCTGTCTCCCAAAACCGAATTATGAGACCCATCCAAATTATCATCTTAAAATGGCTCATAATCACAATTTTTCCAACAATCCCCCCATGAATAAAATTAGGCAAAAAAATAAGACGAACAAAATCTTACTATGTGATAGAGTTTGACGATTGAAACTTGCATATAATAGGTAGGTATTACCCTTTGAACCTTCTCTTATAAAAATATATTTAATTTACCCACTATCCAGTTGATATAATGTCATTAAACTGTTCAATTTTTTCGAAAAAAATATGATACACTCCATATAAGAATCTTTCTTGACAAAATGCAGTTCTCATTGTTATATTCATTTTGGCCTTGAACATCTATTTGGTTCTGCGAGAGTTTTTTGAGAATTAAATTTTAATACCTTCTCCTTTGAAGCGGTCCCATTTCACTCCCACATAAGTGATACCTTACATAAATGTATCATTAAAAGTATAACTTAACCTCATGTCTAATATTCACTTGGTATATCCCCTACAGTGATTTTTCTACGTCTTTACAATTAGGTTGTCCCATTGAACCTAGATCCTGGGATCTCCAATCAACTAGGTTAGGTTTTCTTTTGTATCGACTTATTATACTTTTACAGATTTAAGTCTCATTCCCCCTAATGCCTCTAGTAAGTAGGTCAGAAAATCTGGTCCAAAAGACTTTTATGTCCTTACTTTTTTACTATGCCTGAGCTCTTTTTCAATAGGCTCATCCTCTAAACCAAGTTCTTCATCATGAACTTGATCTTGACTATTTTCAATAATAGCTTCAAGAGGTCGCTTGGATGAATTCGCCTCTTCCAAAATCTTATAAGGAAATATATGTTCAAAGAACGACGCATTCTTTGATTCTATAATCATATTCTTATGAACATCCAGAATTTCTGATTTATGCATAAGAAACTGATAAGCACTACTATTATGTGCATAACCAATGAAGATGCAATCAACTGATTTTGACCTTATTTTCACTTTCTTTGGTATAGAAATTGCCACTTTAGCAAGACACCCCCACACTCGCAAGTATTTATAGGATGATTTTCTCCTTTTCCATAATTTATAAGGAGTTTTGTCTTGTTTGCTACGGGGTACCTTATTTAAAAGGTAACTAGCCGATAATATGGCTTCCCCCACATGTTCTGTGGTAACCCATAACTTATCAGCATTGCATTTATCATTTCTTTTAAGGTACGATTTTTTCTTTCAGCTACACTATTAGATTGTGGTGAATACTGTGTCGTGGTTTCATGTATAATTCCATATTGTGCACAGAATTCACCAAATAGTGTCACATATTTACCACCATGGTCACTTCTTAAAACTTTGATTTTTCTATTGAGTTGATTTTCAACCTTAATTTTATAGAGTTTAAATTTCTCTATAGCCTCATCTTTACTCTTAAGCAAATACACATAACAATATTTTATGCAATCATCCATAAATATGATAAAATATTTGTTTCTACCTCTTTTTTTAAAAAATTTAAAATCACATACATCACTGTGGATTAAATCAAGTGATCCACTTTCTCTTTCAATATTTTGAAAAGATGATATAGTTAGTTTTGTCTCAACACAAATTTCACATTTATGTTTTATATCAATATGGAAATTATGTATGTAGTCCAAGTTAATTAACCTTTTTAAGGTATTATAATTAACATATTCTAGTTTACCATGTCATAAATTGAAAGACTCAATCAAATAAGCAGAAGATGTACTTTCATTATTACATTTAATAACAATTACATTGAGCTTAAAAAGCTCATCAATAGCATGCATTCTTCCCACATACATTCCACCATTGGACAAAACAACTTTGTCTTATTCAAAAACCATTTTGAACTCATGATTGTTTAACAATGAACCTGACACCAAATTCTTGCTAATATCAGACGCATACAAAATATTGTTTAGAGTCAATTTCTTATTAGAAGTCATCTTTAGCGCCACTTGTCTTTCACCAAGAACTTCAGAAGTAACAGAATTGCCCATAAACAAGATTTTCCCACTTTTCGCCCTGAAGGTAAAGAAAATCTTAAGATCTGAGCATATGTGCCTTGTGGCACCAGTGTCAATCCACCATTCTTTTGGATTAGACCCAACCATGTTCACTTCTGATATCACAGCAGCAAGATTAATATCAGAAACCTCTTGAATAATATTTGCAAGAGATTTGCTTCATTGCTCCTTTTCTTCTTTGGGAGCTTACAATTAAAAGCCTTGTAACTCATCTTGTCACAATTAAAGCATTTGTCTAGGAATTTTTTTTTAGAAACTCCACCTTTAGGATTTATTTTAGGCTCCTTGAATTTCTTCTTTTTGGTATTTTGTCTAATGTTCAACAATATTTACCTTAGCCTCAGAAGAATTCAACCCCCTATTCAATTCTAAGTCTAACAATTATCTCCTCAATATTCATTTCCTTTCACTTGTGCTTAAGGTAATTTTTGAAATTCTTCCAGCCAAAGGGTAATTTTTCAATCATAGCAGTCACTTGGAAGGTTTTACTCAAGTTCATTCCTTCAGCATGAATATCCTGAAGAATAACTTGAAGCTCTTGAACTTGACTTACCACAGTCTTAGAATCCATCATTTTATAGTCTAGGAAACATCCCACTATAAATTTCTTGGCGCCGACATCCTCAGATTTATATTTCCGGTCCAATGATTCCCACAACTGTTTTGCAGTGTTGATTCCACTATACACATTGTATAATGAATCATGCAGCCCATTCATGACATAATTTCTACACAAGAAGTCAGAATGATGCCAACTGTCATAGGCCATCCTTGTTTGGACATCTTGCTCATCCTCTTTAAGAGTAGGAGTGTCCTCAACCAAGAATTGTGCAAGATTCAAGGTAGTTAGGTATAAAACAACATTTTCTACTGCCACCTCTTGAAATTCAATCCATTGAATTTTTCTGGTTTCTCTCCATGGTTCACAGGTACTGTTATAGGCACAACCGGAGAGATAACCTTGTTAGAGATGTGCCCAAAAGGCAATTGCTTTAAGCACTTAGTGTACACATTCGTAAAGGCATTCTTTCATTATATTAGTATTCATTTGCATATGAATTGATATAGATCTTAAACTGATTAATGAAAGTCCATGATATGAAACATAGCATGAAGGAAATCA
>CATIWF010076121.1:0-16433 GCA_949630135.1 Balakata baccata
TACTAAAAAAAATTTTCGGCATATCAGATTTTTAAAAATATGCTTTTAAGAATGTTATCATCAACAATATTTGTAACTTTTCTATCAATATTAGAATATTTAGTTGCATCAATCACTTTCAATATTTTCATTCAAAAAAAAACTACCATAAATGTGATCACCAAATTTTATTTCCATATATCATATATTATATATACATAAAATACAAATATCATATGATTTGTATATATTTTTATATATATTTAAAAATTTAAATAATATATATATATATTATATAATATGAGGTAGAAGATTTATTAGTTAAAGTATAATGAGAAATCGAAAATTAGAGAAAGAACGAGAGATAAAACCAATTGTTATAAATATAATAAAACTCTCATTTTATTCATGAGGCATTAAAATGTTATAAATTTTGAAAGCCAAAAAGAGAATGAAAAAGACTTTTATGACAAAAAAGAAGTATATGGTATACATTCCATTTCTTTCAACTAATCGATAGTCAGCTATTATTATCAAAAACTAATAAGAAAATTATAGGGAATTTTATAAAAATGGATAAATATTTATAAAAATAGTGCCGGTCAAAGTTTTTTTTCAATGGTACCTAAAAACATTTAAAATAATTATAATAGTAACCAAATTCATAAATTCACCCACATAGTATCCAGATAGTATATATCTGGAATACCTTTTGTATATTTTAGTTCAATTATCATAAAAAAGAACAAAAAAAGAAGAAGAAAAATATAATTAAATCCAAATTCAAAACATCACAAATTTCCAAATTAATAGCATAAATATATTATGAAAATATATTCGGAATACTTTTGGAAATAACTTGGAATTTAATTAAATATACCTCAAAAATATTTTGAAAATTCTTTAGGAATATCTTAAGTATATTTTAAGAATTTTATGTAAATACTTTAAAAATATGTTGGATATATCTAGATTTAATAAAATTAATCTAATAATTCCAAGTGGTTATTCACCAAATTGGCGGTAAGAAAAAAAATAAAATACAAAAAGCATATGATGATGAAATAAAGTATGTAAAAGCATATGGATGAACATGCGATCTTAGCTTGTAGAGTCGCCTTTCTTTTCTTGAGGTTGTCAATCTCTAGAGTGTCGGCCATGATTGTAAAAATTGGTCCGTTTAATGAACCGAAAAAATTAGTAAATTATGAGTTGAAAGTCAAATCGGTCTACGTAATATTTTCATAAAATAAAATATGTCTCATATATAATAAAACACATACATAATAAAAATAGAATATAAGTTATTGAAAGTCATTTCTAGTGTACAAGACTAAGATAATATGTCTCATTTTTTATTATTATTTTATATATTTGTATTACTAAATATGTAATTAATTATTAAATATAAAGATAATATATAACTTAAAAATATAATCAGCTAATAATTTCAAATTGTAAAAGAAAAGTAATATAAAAAATAAGTAAAAAAAATAAAAAATTGAGCGAACAATCTTACATAGAAAAAAGTAAGAAAAAAGATGACATAACATCTTATAAATAAGGGTGAGTTAAGTCTTCAAAAACATATTTATTTTGACCAATTTGACTAGTTTGTGGTTAACATATCTAGTTTTTGGGTCAATTTTGGTTGAACCAGTTGAATTGGTTAGGTTGGATCAAATTCAATAATTAAATTTTTTTTGCATAAAATTAGAAAGACCTAGAAAAACCAATCAAGCTGATCTGGTTTTCAGTTTTTCAAGTTGAACTGGCCAAGTCACCGGCTTTTCCACTGGACTATTTCCCTTTCGATTTTAGGGATAAAAATCGTCCTACTTAAGGCCCGATTTCTAGTTTTTCCGATTGAATCGGCTAGATCAGACTGATTTTTATAACACTGGTATCGGCCTTCATAGCGACTATGATAGGAGTTACCTCAACGACTGCAGCTTCAAATTCTTTATTATTTTGTGCAAAATATTGCTGGAGGGATTTTCGGTTAGCAATCATAGGAGCAACGTCTACATAATCATTTTGGTACTTAGCTAGGGTCGTATAAAAACAACTCACAAGAATTGGAAGAAGAAGAAAATGAAGATGATCTCGATCTCGATCTCGACAATCCAATAGGAAAAGTTGATGTCATTGAAGGCAAAGGCAAAATCGGAGTCGAAACGAGAGGCATCAGAGGAACCAAATTGATCGTGCCATTATTAATCAGTAAGAATGAAAAAATTTCAGTACAAATAAAAAGCTAGAAAACTAGAAATAAATACGAAAAAATAAAAATTTCGATAAATTATGAAATTTCCTCAAATCTATACTTTTTGCAAATAATTGTTTTGTTATAAAACTAATAAGAAAATTATACTATTTGTAAACAATTGTTTTCTTTTTTAAAAAAAATCTAACGAAATTGTGTTTTCAACTTCAATTAGAATCCCCTCATGTTATAGATAAATTCTTAAATAAATTTAGTCTACCATGTTATTCTTAAACTAATTCAATTATATAGTGATATGCATTTAATTGTGTTAGAAAAATAATGATTATGAATCATTTTAAAAAAAGAATTCGAACAGATTTCATAACTCAGTTTTGGAAAAGACGACCTTGATATGTATTCATTGACGTGAGAATTATGATATTTTTATGTCAAAATAGTGAATGTAAATAAAAATTGAAATTCAAAATAAATTATTTGCTAAGGTAAAATGATGTGTCAATGTGACACAATGTGTCATTTTGACACTTTCGTGTAGTTGTGATATGGTAGTGTTGTTTTGACACAATTGTGTCAATGTGATGCGCTAGCATCATTTTGATGTAGACATGACAGAACGTCACGAGTTGTGCACGATACATTCATGCCCATGTGAAAACCATGACAGTAAGTTTCTAGTTTCGTTGTGACACATCAGCATCGATTTGACACAATCATATCACTGGTTTTTCCATAATTTTTGTTTTTTGAGCTTCTTCTTCACATATATTACACTCATCAATAGGCATGTTTTAGATGATAAATGTAGTTGTTTTAAGGTCTAATTGGCAATTTTAATGGAGTTTAATCAAAATAAATCATCTTTACTCCAACCTAATATAAATATGTGTTCTATGTACAAGCTGAATACATGGGATGAAATATACCTTTACGAGATCCTCTTCTTCATATTTTTTTCTCAAGTAACAGAGTGTGACAAACTTCAGTTCGCTATAAGCAGTTATTGTGTGTTAAACTTTTACTCGATATCTATTGTATCATGGAAGACAAACGGTAGTGAACCTAAACAAAAGTGGCATAAAGTGAATTTATCTTTAGGATATTGTATAAGACACAAGCCTCAAATTGCTTTATTCTACTTTATCTTGAGTTTTTGTTCGAAATACTGGATTAATATCTGTGTACCACTTTTATAACAAATTGTTTTATTATTATTGATTGATATAAATAATATATGCATACATACCACTATATAAGTGAATTAATCTAACAATAATATGATAGATTAAGTCTACCTAAAAATCTCTTCTTCCTATGTAGTGCTTGTTGGATGGTAGCGGAAACATTATTTTTATTTGTATGAGGGGAGCTCTAGGTATCGGTCAAAATTATATATTTCAAAAAATTTTAATTTTACCGAAACATGCAATCATATATTGTATGATATGAAAACACAATTTTCATGTTAATCTTGAGCATTTATCCATAATTTTTAACAAAACAAATTTTTTAACTTTTATGGATAAAATCCATTTTGCCAAAAGATTTTTAAGAACAAAATGGAAAAATAAAAGAATTAAAACAAACCTTTTATTACTGAGATCACCAAGGTGCAAATCAAGCAAAAAGACCAAAAACTTTGTTTGTGTTGATAAAACTCCTTTTGCTAGTCCAGATGTATAATCACAAATTTCTTATTCTGACAAATTTTTTAGCTACTAACTCTTTAAAAGTTTTTTCTCAATATTTTTCTTTTAATGGATATACTATATGAGATAAAGAAAATTTTTAAGAACAAAATCAATTTTGCTCGAGAGAAAAATTTTTAGAATCAGAAGAAGAAGTATTATTTTTCTCTCAGAAAAATTAAGAAGAAAAGAAAGGAAGAAGAAGGTAATTAAGAAGAATGGCCATCCGAAATTTTTTTTTTTCAACCTCATTAATGAGGTTTGTTGACAGACGGTGGAGAAAAAAAGTTTGACTTTCCTTTTTTTTTTTTAATTTTGATTTATGATACCATAATGGTGCAACAATTGCATAGCTAATTTTTAGCTACCACTATTAATCATAGAATCAATCTTTTCTTCTATAATAATGTGGTAATTACTTTAATGTACCACTATAATTAATTTAAATAACAACTTAATTAAATTATTATAATTTTAATTAACACTTTAATTAAAATTATAAATAAGAGAAATAGTTAAAATTAATCCATATTAATTTTAACTCAATAATATATGTGATCATTTCTAATTTAATTCTCAATTAAATTACTCCTCATATCCTTATATGGACTAGACTAATAAAGTATTTGGTGTAACTTATAAGATCAATAATTTTATCGAAACAGAAATATAATATTAACTTCTTAATATTATATCAGACACAATTTCCGAATTTCTCGTATACCCGAATATATTAAATATCCTTCCGGAATTCTTGTTTTAATTACCGATAAAATCACAAATATTATTTTGACTTCTAAATCATGATATTAAGTCCTCTCGTTATGATTCCGGTATTGATTAGGGTCACAACATGTCAAACCCTATTAGTTAATATACTAATGAGTGATAATTGCCGTTATGATTAAAATAAGACTTATCATTATTAATCTAATTAATAATTCAATCTTACATTGAATAAGTCATATTTTTTCTGGCCGTGAATTTATTTTATCAGAGCCAAAATATCAACTCCATTAGGATCTTGCCCTGATGCTATAGGGTAACGAGTCATACTATTGGTAATCTCATGTCTCACTACATGACTAACTGTGGTGACTACGAGCCGGATTACCAAATACGGATAGCCCAGTACAAGGCAAAAACACTTCCACAGCTGCCCATAAAAGGACAGTCTTGACACTTCAAGTCAAATGATTTCGAGTTACAAAAGACTCATATATTATGACCAAGATAATAACTGTTGACATCTATCACTATCTGTGCAGTTATTATCAGGGGGTCACTATTCGGTACCTTTAACTTTTTAAGAACCCACTGATTTATTTATATATCTTTATATCATGAAAAATGAGATTTCTTCTCAAAATAAATCATGTGATAACCTAGAGGTTCAATAAATGCCAAATTCATTGTCCTATACCGGTTATGAACATTTTTAAAATTATCTTTTACCAGAGATATTTAACTCATTATTATCAACACCTTGATAATAAATTCTCTGTAGATAATTAAAGGGTCGTATATTTTATAGTATAATTAACTACTGCATTCATAATATAATCAACAACTTGAATATTTATTTATTATGAATGTGAAATATACATATGTTCATTGTGATATAATAATTAATATATAAAAAGATGTAAATGCAGTATATACACACCACTGATAACACAATGCAATTTCAACAAAATTCGATACACAAAGTAGGCGTATGTGGATTTCATAAAATGTACTTTTAATGATTTAATTATGATTGATTAGTAGTGGTTCTTCATTGTCATACTGATCGTCTTTATAAGAGATCAAAAGACATTAAGAAATTAATTAAATCATTGGTCAGGAAACACTCAAATAGAGACAAATTAATACTTTTTATAAAAGGGAAATTCATTAATATCATGATCCCTGCGTTTTTTATTCTATAAAACAAGAAGAAAAGCTGTAAAGCAAAGTGAGTGCATGTACGATTGAATTAATTCACAAGGAGATTGAGATTCAGTTGTATAAAGTTGACAAATTGAATCTTTCACTCAACATTTTGAAAGTGATGATAATTAAAACTTTCTAAGAAATCAATAATTGAAGGTTTTTTTGGTCAACAAAATTAGACTTATTTTTCATTAAATATTGTAAAAGCTTTGCTTAAAGCTTAAAGAAGTGTCACTTAGGCCATTGTAGGGTAGAGAATGACTCCGTTGATGATGAAGCAGCGCCAGCGTCGTTTTGCCTATTTCGATTCGATATATTGAGTCTTCGTCATGGGTTCTATTCAATATAACTGAGAGATTGAAGGAGATATGTTATTATTTCTAAGTGGGTGAAGAGAGAGAGGGGGAGAAAACTATCATTAATAGGGAGATTGAGGCAGATAGCTACCTGATTAATGGTGCAGGTAAGGTATATCCAAAATATATCAAACATATTACAAGGTATATCAAGATATACCGAAAATATTTAGAGGTATATTTTTGATATATCTAAGATACACCGAAGATATTTTGAGGTATATTAAGGTATACCAATGCATACAAAAGATATTGAAGTGTATAAAGATATATAGAAGATATACTGAGATATACCGAGATATACCAAGTGTGTAATTTTCTGTATACTTTATATTGTCTTTTGAGTGTAGATATTTTTGTAATATTTTTTGATACTTTTAGAAATTTTGAAAAATATTTTAAGTATAGATATTTTTGTAATATTTTTAGAGTTTTTTTTGCCATTTTTAAAAATTTATCTTTCTTTAAATTCACCAAAGAGTTAGATAATCCGATAATCCATTACATTATCTGTAAAGGAAGATAAAATAAAAATATCGAGTAATTAGATCCTCAAATTTAAGAAATATGAGATAAGAAATATTTGTTCCTTTTCACTTTATTATAATTTCTTAATTTTAGATATATTTAATAGATCTAATAATTTCACTGCTAAATAGAGTTGTTCGGAATGATATTGGAACTTGGAAAAATCCTTGAACACAATTGCTCATTTGTTGAGCCCTCCCCCACTCTCTAAAAATTAGTAGAGCCTCTATTAGGATAATTCATATGCTGTGAAACTTTTGATGTGGATTTGACTAGTTATCACCAAACCAATGATAAAGAGCAGTATGGACTATTGGAAGTATAGGGCCAAGGAAAAAAGGTAGACAAGAAAGGGGAGAATGTAATATCAACTCCATTAAAATAAACATAAGATATTAAACATTATTAATTATTAAAACAAATGAAATTTTTTTTAAGGGAGAACATAACACATCATCCGAATGATAGATATCTAGTCTGTATTGGATCTGGATAAACTTATATAAAGGTGTCTCATGAACTATCCGCTCACTGATCCATCTACAATAATTTATATATATAATGAAGTCAATAATTTTTAGTGATCATGATCTTTAATTAATAATTTTAATAATACACTGCATAATATTAATAATAAAAAATCACATACCTTCAACCTAAAGGTGTGTCGTACAGTTTTTCATTCACTCTCATTCTCGAAGCCAAGAATGGAAATATCTCTTATTCCCAAAGCTATAAAATAAATAGCACCCCTATAATTTGGCACACAAGAGGATATTTACATGCTATGCACAATTCTCTATATAAGAAGCTTAGTGTGGAAGATCTCCAACTATACTAGTTGATGCTTGTAAAATCCTCTAAAAATAAAAGATAAATCAATGACACTCTTCTAGTGCCTTTGCCACATAATAAGGATCCATTGATCGTACATAGAAAATGTGCACGAGCATAAAATAGAACAATGTTCATATCAGCTCCATGAGATAGTATAGCAAATTGATCTGTAAACTATACTAATTTTAGTTTAGAACCTCTAATTGCATCTGGTGCAAGCCTAATTTTTAATAAATGCTCACAAAGAGATGACCAATTACCACTGTTCTATCCAATAATTGGAAGACCACTAATAGGTAGACTAGTCAAAATAGCTATATCAAGAAGTGTAATTGTGCATGCTTCTTCAAACATATGAAATGTATGTGTTTCTAGTCTCTATCTCTCAACTAGTGCAATTATTAAATGTCAATCAAGTTGAAAAAAAAGTATCTAAACTAATCCATAAAATTCGGTATATCTTAGCAACTATTTAATTCGGTCATCTAATTGATCATCGATACCTATTATATGTACAGCTCCACTACTATATCTGCAGTAGAGAACCTCATTTTCTATCTGAAAAAGATTAAGCATATGATTTGTAGTATCCTCCCATATAGCAGACTATTTACCACTATACAAGAGTGTGCTACTCAAACTATGTCTTGATAAATCTTAAAGCTGTGCCTGAATTAAAACTTTTCACATATTAATTGTTTTGAACTATTTTATCATGCAATATAACAAACTCTAATGTCATCATGCTCAAATCCAAGAAATTGGAATCGTAATATGATTTAAAATCCATACTAGGGCCAAACATATGTAATTTAAATCTTACTATGCAATCCAAACTTTAAGGAAATTAAATCCATAAAAAAAAAAATCTTTATTACATATCCAAAACTACCCTATCATGGGTAACAAATAAATAATGTAAAATAATAAATGCATAAAGACCGATCCAAAGGTCACAAGGTATCTACTCTGACAATACTTCGAGCTCTTCACATATCAACCTTCTCTACAGCTCCAAACCTGTGTAAGAAACCCACATACTAAGCTATTGAAAGCTTAGTGGTACATATACAGAGTATAATTCTAACATACATTCATGGCATCTTAAGTTCATAGCTTCTTACAACATTCATGTGACTAAAATTACATGTTCTTATGTCGCTTATTACATGTGCATAAGGTTATACGTTATGACATACATTACACTTCAGCTTATAAGCGTACCTGGTAGCAAAATAAGTTGGAACTTAAACAACCATGAGATATAATCATTATGTATAAAACTATGTCATGCTTATAAGCTATAATAAATAAATCACATCATCTTTAATAACATTGCCCAATACTCTATACTTTGACTCTTTGGATACATGTCATGAATAGGAGCGCTCCCTGGAGCTTCAGCCACCCTATTCATAAACTGAGCTAAAGTCAAGTGCGCTCCTCAAGCTCAGCCAACTTGACACTAATAACTATGCTAGCAATAAAGATTAAGTGGGCTCCCTAAGAGCTTCAGCCAACTTGTCCAACAAAGATTGTACTGATATTATAACTGTGGTACCAAAATCTTGAATGGTATGTCATCTATCCTATAGGTAGTCCTAATTGTAGTAACTAGGCATTTTTATTATGTTTCATAAATGTTTATCTGTTATCTTACATTCTATTCCATGTGCATACTACTTATAGCTGGGTATGAATCACATACCTTATTACATCCCATGGGTTATCCCATGTCCATATAGTTAAATCAATGATATTAACATGTTATTTATGCTTACTTAGCATAATAAGATGAGTATGGAAGCATGGCATGGCAAATGGAATCATTTAAAAACATGTGTTAACTTATTTCTATAGTCGTGGGCATGACTCTTAGGAGTCACGGCCGTGATTGGTGCTCTGGTGGTGAATGCTTCTATTTCATTTTGGGACTTGAGTCATGGGCATGACTATCCTAGTCACGAGCGTGACTATGTTTTCAACATGAAAATCATTTGAACACAACATATATTCAACCTAAATTCACATATAAGGTTTCTGTGGTAGTCCAGGTGCTACCCAACTTAACAATACTTCAATTTAACAAGCTAATATATGTCTCTCAACTATCAAAGTTCATTCTAAACATGGTATCATCAATTCCATAATTCAAGGGACATCTGAATCATGGCATAATCAAACTATTAACATAAGGCCATAAAATCACAAGTTCACATTCTCTTTAACATGCCATTAAAACTCAAAGCCCTATCATATGCCAATCATTAAACTTGCATGTATAGTCATGAATTTCAACTTATGTGTCATAAATCTTTACCAAAATATAGTCTATCAATTACTTAACTTACAGTGGATTCAAAAGTTAGCCAAAGTTATAATTCATTATTTTTGACCCATGTCATTATTCATGCTGCTTAACATTTGACATTCCCTTTTTGATTACCATATTCCATTTGTCAAAAGTCTCATACTCTAATCTTAACTTGGCATTATAACTCATTCACTTAGTGTTGTGTATAATCAACATTGACCATTCACTTAGTTCATTCAAATTACATAGCAAGACATCAGCACATGCAAACAAACTCAGAATTAAGATGTGTATATGTACATACCTGATATGGAGCTGTAAAACCGTCCCTAACATGGTCTCTCTCCCGTCGGTGGCATCACTACCATTACCTTCCTCACCTAGCACAAATTTAACAATATAATACATCATTAATACATGCCTAAAGCAAGGTTCTATGAAGATTAATCAAAACCCCTGATCTGTGATTTCTAGAACCTTAGGTAGAACCCTTACCTCTAGTTCTAATCTATTAATTCATAAAGTGAGACACTTAAAAGGTTAAAACTCATCGATTCTTACATGGAATGAATGAAATCAAAGTGGGAAAATTGGAGGGTTTCGGCCTCCCCTTAGCTGCCCACTTTGAACTTTCGCTACTAAGCTTAAATCCTTGATTTTCTTGTTAAATCTTTATTGAGGCTTGGTGTTTAATGTTTCTAACTCAAAAAATCAAAGGAAAAGTGGTGGAGAATCGATTGGGAGTGGTCTCTGTGTTTAGAGAATGGGGGCTACGGTTTGGGGTGTTATTTCCTTTGGTATTTTGCTGAAAAACTTGACTTTTATATAGCTATCAAGGGTGTCACAGCTGTGACTCCACCAATCATGGTCGTGACACTTATCTGTGAGGCTAAAATGTCTCACCATGATGGTCACTCCCGTGACACCATAAGTCACGGTCGTGACCCTCTCACAGGTCACTTAATTCATCATTTTTCATCCATATTATGCCTCAAAACCCTTGGTCACTTAATATTTTATGTTATTCTTAGCCCTAACTAGTGGGCGTTGCATAATATGTGTCATTACATGATTTATAATGTCATATAAATGATGTTAAATTAAAATGCTTGCTATTTTTATTACCTCATTATTCCAAATTGCTTGAGATTTGTATTGAACTTGTTAATACAGCAATGAACCATCGTATTATCCGGGATGCATGTAATCACATGGGTGAGCTGCCATATCTGCTTAGGTGTATAGAATATAAGATATACATACCACATGCTAATAATGATAAAACTTTTGAAGTAACCATACATTTAATAATGTAACCATATATTTACTTAAATAATAATTCATGACTAAAATAATTACATTTATATTGAAGAACAAAATATTTAGTCTAAAAGCACAGTTAAGTAAAAATACATTTTAAGTCTAATTTATAGGACATGTCCTCGCATTGTGACTCATTTGACCACATTTGCCACAAAAGGACATATCACAAAAGGACATATGTTGATCTTCTTGTATTTTCTAGTCCATCTCATTTTTTCTACAAGATGCTTTTGGTCTCCCTTTTTTATGCTTCCATCCAAGATTTGGCACAATAGGCAGTTCATTTGATGTTGCCTAGTAATCCTTGTGACCGAATGGTTCAAAAGAAGTTGACTATCGTTTATTGTCTCGGCCATTATATGAAATGAATAAATATATTGAGTGTAATGCATATGATATTTCATATAAGTTGCATTGGCATGGGAACATGATATCTTGCTTTATTGAAATTTTCCACATATACATGTCTATTGTGCCAATTTGACAGTTTGACTATGACCACCTTTTTTCCTTTTATTTGCTGTAATGACCACAAATACACAATTTTCTCTATCATATGATCTTAGTTGATGACCATGAGGTTTTTGCAATCAATGCTTGAATTACTCTATACATTTAGGAGTAAATTAATAATTATTAGCAAGTGCTTGTGAATATCTAATCCAATGATCATCAAACAAGTCAATAAGCTTATCAAACAACATATGCATCATTATGGTGATAGACACATACCTAATTTTCTCCAACATTGAATTAGTGGACTTAGAATAATTTGTGGTCATCACACCATAGCAATATCCAACATCATATGCTAATGCCCATTTGTGTAGAGAAATTTTTTCCAACTAAACAAATGAATCAAGTCCCCTACTTCAATTTTTATTCATTAACTTCTTGAATTTTTGCTTTTGGTGCATGATGCCCACCAATAACAAATTAAATTTTTTAGTCATCAAGGTCTTCATATATCACTATATTCAACACTGAATAATTAATGATGAATATTATTTATAAGTAGATACATACCAGCTTTCTCTACCAATTTTTTCATACTCTGATTTTTGAATTTAGTATTGTAGTTGTTGGCAATATGGCGAATGCAATATTTGTGAGGATTTTGATGCCATAATCCCAATTCATTGCATACTTGATTCCTATGTGATGATCAGAAATAATGTACCCATCATTACGACCATCACAAATAATATAGCGCAATAGATTTATGAAATATTTTCAGTTCTCTTTGTTTTCCTTTTTCGATAAGAACAATTGCAACCAGTAATATTTTGTTATTACAATCTATAGCTTGAGTCATTATAAGAACACCTTTATAATTTCCATATAAAAATGTTCCATCAATATATAGAACTGGTTTAAAATGTTTGAAACCTTCAATGCATGGCCTGTATGCCTAAAAAATTTGTTTAAATCTACGCACACCTTCAATAAGACAACCATTGACCATATGTGCCTCACCTTCATTTATGACACTAATGAATGAAGTCTTTCAATCATATTTGGACAAATTTGTCATAGTATTCATTGATGACAAACTAGTCTACTCAAAGAATAGGGAGGAACATGAACAACATTTGAGAATTATACTACAAACTTTGAAGGAGAAACAATTATATGCTAAATTGAGTAAATGTGAATTCTGGTTAGATCATGTGGTATTCTTGGGTTTATGGTATGAGGTAGAGACATAAAGGTAAATCTAAAGAAAATAGAGGCCATAGTAAATTGGGAAGCACCAAAAAATTTTGTAGAAGTATGTAGTTTTCTAGGTTTGGCTGGGTACTATCGCATATTTGTTGATGGATTTTTACTAATTACCAACCCTCTGACTAAATTGCTAAGGAAGAATGTGCCATTCAAGTGGGCTCCAAAGTGTTAAAGTAGTTTTGAAGAATTAAAACATATGCTAACTTCTACACCAGTGTTAGCTATTCCTATAGGCATAAGTGGGTTTACAGTATATAGTGATGCTTCATACTAAGGCTTAGGTTGTGTATTAATATAGTATGGTAAGGTGGTAGCTTATGCATCCAGGTAGTTGAGGCCATATGAAATATCATATCCAATGCATGATTTAGAGTTGGCTACGGTTGTATTTGCATTAAAAATTTGGAGGCATCATTTATATACGGTGAGACATTCCGGATCTTTACAGACCATAAGAGTTTGAGTTATTTGCTAACACAGAAGGAGTTAAAGATGAGACAGAGACAATGGTTAAAATTGTTAAAGGATTATGACTATACAATTGAATACCATCCTAGGAAGGCAATGTAATGATAGATGCATTGAGAAGGAAGTCTAGTAGTAGTATAGCTCACTTGTAAGAATCCCCTCTCCCATATTTGATTCAAGTACAATCTATGAATGTTGAATTGAATATGCATGATAATAGGTCATTGATTGCTACTCTTTAGGTTAGACCTATACTAAGAGATATAATCAAAGAAGCACAGGGTAGAGATCCTCAGTTGTGTGAGAAATTGAAATGGTAAGGCAAGGAAAAAACACAGAAATTCATTTGCAAGATGATACACTGATGTTAAAGTCACGCATATGTATTCCAAACATTGGTAACCTGCGTTAGGAAATAATGGAAGAGGCACATAATGCACCATATGTAATGCATCCAGGGATGACTAAGATGTATTACAGTTTGAGACCTCATTATTGGTGGCCAAAAATGAAGAAAGACATAGCAGAATATGTTTCTAATGCCTAACATTTCAATAGATTAAAATAGAACATCAGGCTCCAACTGGTAAACTACATCCATTGCTATTGCCAGAATGGAAATGGGAGAAAATAACGATGGATTTTATTTATGGTTTGCCGAGAACTCAATGGAAAAATGATGCTATATGGGCAATTATTGACAGATTAACCAATTCAACACATTTTCTTCCTATTAGATGGGGGTGTACACTCGATAGTTTGGCAAAGTTATATATGAGTGAGGTAGTTAGATTACATAGCATTCCATTATCTATTGTATCTGATAAAGATCAACGATTTACTTCTTAGTTTAAGGTGAGTGTACAAAATGCATTGGGAAAAAAATTGAATTTCAGCACTAAATTCCACCCACACACTGATGGACAGTCAAAGAGGACTATATAGACATTTGAGGATATGCTCAAGGTCTGTGTTATAGAGTTCAAAGGATCTTGGAATGAATATGTGGCATCAATATAGTTTGCATACAATAATCAATATCACAGTAGTATCTAAATGGCACCATATAAAGCATTGTATGGCAGAAAATGCAAAAGCCCTATCATTTGTGATGAAGAAGGTGCTCGAGTAATTAAAGGACCAGAAATGGCATAAGATATAGTGGATAAGAGCAAAATAGTTAGAGGTAAATTAAAGGCAACACAAGATAGACAAAAAAGCTATATTCATCAACATGGAAGGGAAATGAAATATAAGGTAGGCGAAAAGGTATTTCTACGAGTATCACCATGGAAAGGAGTAATCTAGTTGGCAAAAAGGGCTAATTGAGTCAAAGGTACATAGGGCCTTATGAAATTTTTGAAAAGGTTAGTCCATTAGCATATAGGTTAGCTTTACCACCACTAGAGATCTCATAGATTCATAATGTGTTTCATGTTAGTATGCTGAGAAGATACAAATTAGACCTTACACATGTACTTAAAGATCGAGCCATCAAGATTACAGATGACATGAGTTATATAGAAGAACTTGTAGAAATCATCAGATACAAGACAAAACAGCTGAGAAACAGGGAAATACCATTAGTGAAAGTATCATGGATAAACGATTCACAAGAAGAGGCAACATGTGAAACAGAAGAAAATATGAAAATGCATTACCCACACTTACTCCCAAGTGTCAAATTTTGAGGATGAAATTTTTAAAAGGAGGGGAAAATTATAACACCCTCAACCGTACTTAAATGCATTATTACAAGCATTCCATTTGACCATGTTCATTTTATAAATGTCATTCACATAAAACACATGTATATATGACACTTGAACATGTTCACGAGGCAGACTTGCTACAGGTTGGTCTGTTGTAATAGGAATAAGTCGCACGTATCTAGTTATAATTCAAATAAGGATTATAATGTATTAGAAATAAAATGGAATAAAGGATTATATTGAAATAAATGAAATTTGGCATTGTTAAATTAATTAAAATAGACTACGAAATTAGATAGCATTTTTGGCTTTTTTTTCATGTTAGAGACTGAATCTAAAGAAGCTCTAAACATCAAACTTGTAACTTTAGGTCTTATATTAATGGATATGTAAATAGTTTTTCAATGTTTGACCTGGAGGAAAAGATATTGGCATCAAACTATGATTGGTTCAAGTAAGAACCCTAACTAAATTACCTGCAGTTTTGGTTCCTTTTCAATATGATAGTGGTCGTATTTTAGGAAACTCAAAACATGAAAGTTGTATCCCTCTATATTATCTATTGTATACTAAATTTCATAACCAAATTCTGGGTGGATATTGAGTTATGGTAAAGGGAGTCATGTCTGTTCCTTGCTTGAGCTACCTGTTTAGTGCCTAGTGTAGGTCTAACAAATTGTTTGCCCATTTTGAGCTATTTGTAGATAAAAAATGTAAATTTTAAAAACATGAATGTTATAGGTATATATCTTAGCTAAAGTTTGGTGAAAATATCACCTTAATATGTTAGGTATTATGTAAGTTATGACCTTCAAAATTAAGAATGATCTGGTAGCCAATCCTGTTTTTAACTAGTTATATGTACCCTTAAATTTGAGGACTATAGAGACAAAACTGATAAAAGTTGTAAACACAAAAAATCTTCCATTTTGATATGTCTAATTGCCTACAAAGAGTCACAAAAATATGAATTACATGTAGCAAGATACGAATGACCAAATTTGTATCCTAAACTACCTAAGGGCAGGAAATAGGGCAAAAAACAAAACATAGTTAGAAATCTCACCAAACATTGTATAGTGCTCTAATTGCTATGAAATTATAATATGTTATAGTATTACGTGTTGGCTTTAATTAGAAATAAGAATCATACAAATTGGACTAGTATAGGAAAAGTTATAATATGAACAACTCATAAAGGTCACACTTGTTAGAGATGTGCCCAATAGGCAATCACCTTAGGCATTTGGTGTACACATTCATAAAGGCATTCTTTCATTATATTAGTATTCATTTGCATATGAATTGATATAGATCTTAAACTAATTAATGAAAGTCCAT
>CATIWF010076128.1:0-11333 GCA_949630135.1 Balakata baccata
AATTTGATAAAATTTGAAATAAACATGCATTATAAATAAAATATCATAATAATAAGAAATAAATTAATAAAAATAAATAATTATATAAAAACTAAATAATAATTAATTACGAGTCAAATATATAATAATTACATGTAAAATACGTTAATAAAAAACTGGATAATAATATTATAATAAATGATTCCATGAAAAACTTTTTATACATTATAAAAATTAATATATATTCATGATGATTCCAATATAAAAAAAAAAATTCTGAACTTTGCAGGTTTTTATAATTATATCTAATCTATAAAAGTTGTGTTAAAATTATATAAATTTCTACTTTCATAAATCTAGCATCGGTAGTACAAAATTAGTTTCTAAATCTAATTAGTACTTATATGAATTGACTGAATGAAATAGCAGATACTGATGTAGATTAAATAAACTAATTGAATTAAATAATGAAATTAAATAACTGGAGCTATAGTCTAATTATCCAATTATAATTTGATATATTTAATTTAGTCATCACCAATTAATTTACATAAGCATAAATTAATTCATTAGGTCAGTTCATATCAGCCGTTAGATTTGGAGGCCAGTTTCGAAATACCAAAATTAAATTTATTATAAAAATTGAAGTTCATATAATTTTAATATAATTTTTATAGAATTGTATATAATTGTGAAAACATGTAAAATTGATAAAAAAAATTTTTATGATATTTTCTATTTTTAAATTTTAGAAAAGCATTATTACTATAGATAAATTTTACGGCAAATAGTATTTTTTTCTAAATTATATCAATTTATTTTCCACAGTTATAATTTATTAAAATTTTATAATTGGGATCTTGTCCGTCACTTTGTGCCTCTTCAGTTCACTTGTAGTCACTGTGAGTTCTCTCTCCATCTTTTTTCTTCATCTTTTTCAGATCTCTCTTGCCTGCTGAAGACGAAAATCCCCACAGTTCTCTGTCTGTATCTAATAGATTTGATTAATTAAACTCCTAACGTTACAAATCAACATACCCAATTACCATTTAGGTCAGAAATTATCAATTTTCACAATTTTAATGGCATCTCTAAATCCACAAACTCCTCAGTTTGACATGCACAAATTCTTCATGCCCACAACATTAACACCAACAACAGCAACTCCAAATAATCAAAACCCATCTCCGAATCTTATGGTTCCACCTCCTACTTCAATCCCTTCTTCCTCTTATCCTCCTCCTACTGGTACCCACTCCAACTTCCCTTTTCAATTTCCCCCTCAACAATTTCACCATGTCCCTTCTTATCCTCCTTCTCCTCTTGATAACCATACCCATAATCATCATCATCCTCCTACTCTTTCGAATTTGCCGCCTCAGCGTTTGCTTTCGTATCCTACGCCGCCTCTTCAACCCCAACACCACCAGCAGCAAAACCCTTCTCCTCGGAAGAATAACGAGCACGGTGGAGCTGAAATTATGGCCCTTCTTCGTCCGCATCCGCCTCCGCCTAATCAAGAGCAGCAGCCCCCGCCTTCTCCTCCACCTCAGCGGACTCAACATCCTATGGAATTCTCTGGTAATGTTCCGGCTGTGGGACCAATTAGGATGCCCAGCAGCAAGATGCCCAAGGGCAGGCGGCTAATGGGTGATCATGTTGTGTATGACGTGGACGTGAGGTTGCAAGGAGAGGTGCAGCCTCAGCTTGAGGTTACCCCCATAACCAAATATACTTCGGATCCTCAGCTTTGCTTGGGACGGCAAATTGCGGTCAACAAGTCTTACATTTGTTATGGGTTGAAGCAGGGCAATATTAGGATTCTTAACATGAATACAGCTTTGAGGTCCTTGTTTCGCACCCAGTCTCAGGTCTAATTCAATTCCATTTTTTTTGTGCTTTTAGTTCCGTTTACCCACTGCTTTTGTGGTTAAGAAAAAAAACGGCTTCGTTTATTTCCCTGTCTGTGGATTTTTTGTGTCATTGTGGAGCTCTGAGAAGATAAAAAAAAAAGAGTTCTATTCTATTCTGGTTATTTGTTAGTTTAGCGTTGGAATTGGTTGTCTTTGGATATGCATATTATGGTTAGCAACATCTTGAAGAGCAGCATTATGATTGATGGGTTGCGGGGTTACACTGGCCTTGCAATAGATGAGCTTTTTGGTGTTGTATTTTAGACAAATGCTATAAGCAAATATAACATATAATTGTTAATTACGGAGATGAAGCTACACAATTTCATATATGGTGGATTATGACTTTAACTCAGTTAATTCTTCATCCCAAACTAGTTGGAGATATCAACTTGCTAATGTTAAGTGCAAACAATTAAGTAAAGTGATAAACAAACAAATATAGTATGCCCAGCCTGGAGGAATGCTACTTTTCATTTTTGTCCTAAGGATGAGTTCAAATCTGTTATAGCTATATTCCTTTATTTCCGGCTCAAATCTGTTATATTCTTACGGTAAGATTATAGATGTATTCAGTTTTGACATTTTGTTTTACTGTTATTTACTTTTGTGAAGTGTCGCAAGACTAGCAGCATCTTACATTCATGGTTAAAGTAAATGTCAGTAGGGGTGTGAATCGATGTAGTCTTATCATGTGAATTAGGCATCTTTATTGAACTCTGTCTTTTTTCATTGTTTACAGTCACACAATGACATAATTTTATTTGGAGGTCTGCTGGATCTCTAAGTATCTGTTATCAGTAAGCACATAGTGGACAATGATTTTTTTTTTTCCTCTTTTAATTGTCAAGAGTCAAGGTTGCAGTTCTTTATTTTTGCAAAAATTAAATTGAACTATTCTGCAGTTAGTGACATATGCCAACAGGATGATTGAAATGAAAATCCTTGAATCATTTGAATGGCAGTTTATTATCTATTTTTGTTGAACCTTGGTGTGTATTTCCTAGTAATGTTATATACTTTTCTCTTAATGCAAGAAGCAAAGTGGTTTTTATGCTGATTTGTGAGTCCAAGAGAATTTGTTTCCTTGCTCAAAAAGCAATCTTATTATTTCTGTACGATTTAAAATAATTATAATAAATAGTGCTGTTGTCATGGTTCATTTATCTAGTGGAAATGAAAAAAAAGGGTTATGCACATGAGTATAATGTTTCTTTTTTATCTGCTTGCCACTTCTGGTTGATCTTGATGTTATTATTATTTGGTTTGCATGATCATATAATAATTATGCTATGTGTTTTCTATGATGCAATCATTTGCCTAGTTTTTCCCTCCTGTCTGATTTCTTGGATATACGAGGATAATTGATTTGCATTTTATTTTGAATTCAATTAATAGACTATTAACATGTTGGATGGGGTAAATTTTTTAGGTGCCTACATTTTTCCTCTTTTGCTCATCTAAGTGGTGTCTTTTTATCTCAGAGGGTCACCGATATGGCTTTCTTTGCTGAGGATGTCCACCTTTTGGCTAGGTATCATTCTCTCTGCATTCTTTGATTTCCAATTAAGGTTTGCTGCAGGTTGTGGAACTTTTTTTTTTTGCAGTGCTGGTGTAGATGGACGATTTAATGTCTGGAAAATTTCTGAAGGTCCAGATGATGAAGATATGCCACAGATTACAGAGAAGACTGTTATTTCCATTCAAATATTAGGGGAGGAGGAAATTAAAAATCCACGAGTTTGTTGGCACTGCTACAAACAAGTATGAAAATGAAACTCTATTTGCTTATTCTCAATGGAAGAGTGTCCACTATTGCCATTTTTTGCACGTTCCTTTTATTTTTCTTTTTGTTCATGAAATCGCTACTACTGTCTTGTTCATGATCTTTTCATTACTTTTTTATAGGAAATTTTGGTAGTTGGTGTTGGTAAGCGCATTCTCAGAATTGACACTAACAAAGTTGGAAAGGGTGGGTTCTATTCATCGGAGGTGCCTCTTCAATGTGCTGTTGACAAATTGATTGATGGTATCCAGTTGGTTGGCAAGCATGATGGGGAAGTGACTGATTTATCAATGTGCCAATGGATGACTACCCGGCTGGTTTCTGCTTCTATGGATGGCACGGTCTGTATTTTCCTTTATTTGATACTTTTATTTCTCTTATGACTCTTTTAGTCTTTTTTGTTCTAAACTTTCTTTTGAACTAGTTGTGTGATGCACTTGAGTTTTTATTTATTTTTTATGTACTGGAAATTCTGAAACTCAACGAGATTTTCTTGTGGGTGCTTGTTAAATTTCCCCATGGTGCTTGTTAAATTTCCCCAAGTAAGTTAGAATTAGCTTTGGGATGGTATATGTTATAAGAATGAAACGATTATTAACCATGGAGAATGGAACAGCTGAGTTTCTGGTTGGAGTTATCAGTTAACTATCTTCCAGTTGCACTCTTCTCATAAGCTTTTTGACTGGGGAAAACTCTTGTGATGATAAGCTATTTCCCCCCTTCTTATACCTTTATATGCTCTTTTCATTTTTTTTTTCTTTGCTCTTTCACATGTTTATGTATGCTTATTGGCATAATGCATAATTCCACTCGTGAACTCGTCCTAAAAAGCCATTTGGCTCCCTATGCTTTTCAAAAAACCCATTAGACACCTAAACTTGTTTAAAGCACCTTTCACACATATTTTTTGACACATGGGAGAGAGTAAGCAACTTCTTTTCTTCAGGTTAAGTGCGTCTCACTTGCATTTATTCTTCTTTGATGTCTTGACCCTCATCTTTGATACTGAACAAACCCAACCATCTACTTCGCCGTTGTTGACACCAGTGTAACAAACCCATAAAAATTGAAACCTCATCTTCTGTTCTGTTAAATCTTTCCCCTAATCCAGCAATACCCTTCTCATCATTACTTCTGTACAAATTTCTGGACCTTAAACAACCAAATTTACCAGAATTAATCAATTATTACAGTTCTTGTCCTATTTTTACAAATTGCAATGCATCATTAATCATAAATTTCTGCACATTTTATTATGCAGCAACAACAGAAACAAAGTCCAGAAAGATAAAAATATAGTATAAGATGGACTCAATGGCTGTCATGCCCTACAAAATCTAATAAAAGCTCTCCTCATTACCATATATTCCACAGATAATTAAGATAATCCTGAAATGGAGTCAATTATTTACAGAACATGAATAAACTAAAGAACCCGGAGAATCATTATCCATAGAAAAAGAAAAACCTAACGAGTGAAAAGAAAAAATACTGAGCAGAAAACCAGAAATAATGTGAAAGAAATCATGAATAAAGTTGACAAGGAAGACAGAAGCATACATAAAACAAAGCTTATGTATGATTCTTTTTGTAATCTTGATTATCCATAGAGAGTCTCTTGAGGCACCGTTTGGATTGAAGTATTTTTAAAATCCATGGATTTCATAATCCATGAATTTTAAGAATTTCATTGTTTGGTTTGACTGTAAAATCCGTGAATTGATGAAGTGATTTCCCTTACTCTCATATTTGGTTCAAGGACTATAATCCATGGATTTAACAATCAATTTTCAATTTACCCTTTGTTAAATATTGAGAATTTATTATTAATTAAGCATATACAATCAATTCCATCACATGCTTAAAAATTTTAAAAATAAAATTGATTACTTTAAGAGTTTGAAAATAATAGAAAAAAAAATAAATATAAAACAATAGGAATCCCTCTCTTTATATCTTATAAGTTAACTTTTGGAGCATGGAAAATTATAATACGTTATAATGTCTAATTATATTGGTATAAACTTAAAATTATTTTTTATTAATAATAATAATAATAATAATAAAGCAATTATTTGCTATGTTGCTTGGATATGGGTACTAATACCCGACACGGGTACATACCTAGATGGCCAACTCCTTATTTTTTATAATTTAGGGTATGTGGGTGCGGCAAAAAAGTACCCAAAATTAGGGTACGGATATGAAGGATATGTCTATATATAAAAATATAAATATTTTGAAAGGATTATAGGGCCTTGATCTTAGTTGAGAATCTAAAAACATTCAAGAGGGTTCTAAATTTGAACAAACTCTTCTTGATCTCCTTGAATTTTATCAATTCTTTTTTATGTAATTTCATCTTTAAGTAAATTTTCTTGAACAAAGACTTTGTTCATATTTACATGGAACAATTATGTGATAAAATTCTGTAGCAAGCTGCAGGTATTGTGTTAGGAGAAATCAGGAGTACCCGCTTTTAAAGTGGAGGATCCGGTACGTAATTCATACCTATACCAGTGTCATACCCGAAGGGTACGAGTACTTATTCAAAAATGAAGTGTCTGAGTAACATAGATTATTTGAAGTTAAAAGAGAAATATTTTTGTTTTTTTAGTATTAAGAATAGTTTTGGTATATTATCAATTTATAAAGGACAATTTTGGAATAAAAAAAGTTTGACAAGAATCCCTCATTTACAAAAAATGGTGGATTTTGGGCTTTCTTACCTAGGAGATGAGAAATCAAATCCTTCAAAATGGTGGATGAAGGATTTTCCAAAATCCATGGATTTTGAACTTTTTTAAGAAGCCAAACAATGGATTTGAGACAAATCCATGAATTGTTCAAAATCCCTCATCTAAAATCTCTCAATCCAAACATAGTCTGAATCTTTTTTATTTGTACGCATGAGGTGCATGTAATTAACACACATATTGAGTTGAGAGAGAGAGAGAGAGAAACTCTTGAATCTTTTTTATTTGTATGCGTGAGGTGCGTGTAATGAAAATGTACATTTATTGAGTTGTATTTGGCTTCTTAGGAACATTTGAGACACGCTTTTAATAAGTTCGGATGTCTAATGGGTCACTTGAAAAGTATGGGAAGCCAAATGGCTATTTAGGACAAGTTTAGGGTGAAATTGTGTGTTATGCCTTTGCATATTCCATTGATTATCTCATTTTAGCTTCGTAATTTTTGCCATTTTTAAAAAATGTCTTATGTATTAATTTGGTCTTGTACTATTTCTTAATCTTTAATTGTTATTAAAGTCATCAAAACATGTTGATACTATTCGATTTATTTTTCTTTAAGGCATTTTTAAGTGATTCAGAAAGGATTTTGTAGATATCTGCAGAATGGATCGGAGATGTGTTTAAGTCCATGAAATAAGAATATTTATTATTATTATTATTATTAGCTTGCAGTGATTTTGATTTTTAATGGTGCAGTAGTTGTGGTCATGACGATATTGGTCTTTTGCTGTTCAACTCACTTTTTCCAAAGCGAATCTTTAACTTATATGTATTTATTATTATTTTTTTATTTTGCACTCTATATGATCATTAATTTTGTAGCAGTTCTGAGAAGGCCTTGTAGATAGAGTGGATTCTTTTCGGGAAAGTAGTTGGGATTTTTTTTTTTTTTTTTGCTGCATTGTGGAGTGAATTATCACAGAATTAGTTATGCAGTGCTTTGAATGCTTTCTGTTATTGCTCAGCAGACTTATCTTTCATAAGGTTTTATCTGAACTAAGTTGGAATATATATTTACAGCATAATGGGTCTGCTGATGTTCCTGGTTAAAAGCTATCTTTATATGCATACTTGCATTTATTCCTTAGATTTTATTGATGCTGATAAATCAAAGCTTATTTTTAATGTTGGTGATCCAAATTTCATTTGTAACAGATTAAGATTTGGGAGGATCTCAAGGCATTGCCGCTTGTGGTATTGAGACCTCATGATGGCCTGTCTGTCTACTCAGCTACATTCCTGACTGCTTCTGATAGGCCAGATCACATCATTCTTATCACAGCGGTTTGTTGTTAAGATCTTTATTTATTTTTTGACCAGACTGCCAGATTCTTGTGATTCTGCTTGTGTTTTTTTACTTTTTGGCCAGATGACAAAAAATTGTAAAATTTTGTGGTTTTCTTCAATAGCTTTTTTGGCCAGTTGTTTAATTTGAGCAATTAAGTGCATAAACTTTTTTTTTCATAACAATTATGAGCCTTGTTAGGGTTGCATCCAACTTGTTGCTAATAATCGACAAATGGGTCCCACATAACGTAGTCCTGGAAAATACTCAATTTAATTATTGCTTTCGTCAGTATTCCATCCCACCCTCAGCAAAATATGTTTCTTGAGAGAGAGATGCTGCAAATGGTTTCCTTGACAAAGAATTATGGGAACTTGGGAAGAGAGAGAAATGAGTCTTCTACCTTTTATTGATCAATGAGTTGGTCAAAAGTGTGTTGCTAGTTATATATTTAAAGGCAAAATTAGCACATCTAACTCTGATTTGGGTAGAATGTTGAGAAAGGTAAATTGTAATAAAATAATGAGTTCATATCTCTAATTCCTATAATTAAAAGGATTTGTTCAAATGTGTAAAGCACTAAATTTCAATATTCTTTTAGTATTTATGCCTTGTTTTTTTGGGATATAATGTAATGTTGAAATTTCCATGGAGTATAAACATTTTATGTTTCAATTTTCCTTAATTTGTGAACAGGGACCCCAGAATCGGGAATTGAAGATTTGGGTTTCGTCCAAAGAAGAGGGCTGGCTCCTGCCCAGTGAATCTGATTTATTGAATTGCATCCAGACTTTAGAACTGAAGAGCTCAGCTGAATCTCGATTTGATGAGGCATTCTTCAATCAAGTTGTAGCTCTGTCCCAAGTGGGCCTCCTCTTACTTGGAAATGCTAAAAGGAACGCTATATATGCCATACAGTTAGATTATGGTCCTAATCCAGCAGCTTCCCGCATGGATTACATATCAGAGTTTACTGTTGCCATGCCTATCTTGAGTTTAACAGGCACTAGTGATATTCTTCATGGCCAGTGTGTTGCGCAGATTTATTGTGTCCAAACACAGGCTATTCAGCAGTATACATTGGACTTATGCCAGTGCTTGCCACCACCGTTGGAGAATGTGGGCTTAGAAAAGTCAGATTCTGATGCTTCACGTGATCTAGCCAATGTTGAAGGAGTTGCTGCTCTGGACTCGCATGGAAGTAACTTTTCTGATATTCCTATTAGCTCTGCTTCAGTTGATTCATCCACTGCGCAAGATATTCCCTCTTCAAATGTTAAATCGAAGACTCTAGCTTTGACCCCTTCAGCTAGTGATGCTGACATTGCTTGTGTTCCAACATCTCCTCTGTCCAGGAGTCGTAAGACTTTTGCTGAGGTTCCAGTCACAGCAAGGCTTGAGCCAGGCCCTCCACCCAGTGACCAAGTTTCAAATCAGCTGGTCATGAATTATTCAGTTGACCAGCAGCAAATGGACACTATCTATACGAACTTATCTGATGTTCCTTCCTTGGATGGTGATTCAAAGAACGATGATAAGAAAGGTACAGAAGATGATACTTCAAGCATGGTTAATCCACCTGTCATGTTTAAACACCCAACTCATCTCATAACTCCATCTGAAATTTTAATGGGTGTTTCATCATCGAATAATAAGGAGGGAAAGATGGAGGTTGAGTCAAATATTCAAGATGATGTTGTCAATGGTGATGTGAGTGATGCAGATGTGGATGTTAAGGTAGTAGGTGAAACAAAATCTACTCAGAATGATGGATTTGGTCTATGTTTAGAAACTAAAAACCTCGTTTCAGTAAGTAAGGAGAAGTTCTTTTGCTCCCAGGCTTCAGATCTTGGTATTGAGATGGCTAGGGAGTGCAGTGCCATATCAGCAGAAATTTACACAACTGAGGAACCTCAGAAAGACAGGGCAGGTGTGACAGAGTTTCTTGCCCAACCTTCTAATGCAAGTGAGGAAAAAGTCCATGACTCTACGAAAGATGTATCAGGGAAAGTTTTGGAGTCAACTGTGCTCAATATAGTCCAGCAATTGGTAACTCCAACTACGAAGGGGAAGAAGCAGAAAGGGAAAAATTCTCAAGTATCAGGTCCATCTTCTCCATCTCCTAGTGCTTTTAATTCAACAGATTCCTCCAATGAACCAGCAGGGTCTGCAAGTTTTACTTCCTTGGAATCTGCCATTCCCCACATTTTTGCTATGCAGGAGATGCTTAATAAGGTAATTATTTTCTTTCTGGACAAAAAAACCATGGACCATAGTTGTGAGATATCCTCTAGTTCTACATATTAAGCAACCTTAGCATTTGTGAAGATGAATAAATGCATTGTACGTGGTTTGCTAATATACTTGTTTGCTATATGCTATGTGATATATTTAGCAGAATTATCACTAGGTAATCTGATTTTAGTGAGGTTTGTAACCTCTTTTTATTGCACCATCACCGTCATTATTATTATTAGGGAAAATTACTATTTAACTCCTGAGGTTTGACATATTATACTAGTACCTCCTGAAGTTTAGAAATTATGCTATATGTCTAATTTATTTTATCTCCGTTAACTATATAATCCTTTTGTTAAATTTTAAGACATTTAGAATATTCTTTTTCGCTTAGGGAGGTACTTGTATAATAGTTCAAACCTTAATGGGGTACTAGTACAATTGGTCAAACCTTAGGGGGCTACTAGTACAATAGGTCAAACTTTAGGGGGAAAATAATAAATTTTTCTTTGTCATTTTACTACAATATAACGTCTTCTAATAGAAAATTTAACGGAAGGATGTATTAGTATAATATGATAAAATAGAGGGGGCAAATAGTATAGTTTTTATACCTCAGGAGATACTACCGTACTAGTGTATTATGTCAAATCTCAGGGGGTAAATAGTAATTTTCCCTTATTGTTATTTTATTTTATTTTTTTGCAAATAAAAAAAAATTCTTTTAAAGAGTAGGTGGAGTCAGAACTACATATAAAACTGTGGCTGAGCCATATAAGAGAAAAAGGTAAAAAACTCTTTGTAATCCTAAAGAGAAGATGACACATAAATTGAGCAGTACTGAAAGTGTTACCTAAGGAAGAAATTTGCCGTATTGACCAGTGGACATACTTCGTAAGCATCTGATGATGATGCAAATCTTAATTTCTTCCGGGCCAAAAAGATATGGTACTATGGATTGTGTGGAGGTGCTTGATAACCATGCAGGCCTGGCCAAATTTCTTAAGGCGACTGATAATTTGTGGCCTTGGTATAGTGCACCTGTAATTTAGGGAAAGAATAATTTGCCACTAAATCTTCTTAACCTCATATAGGCTGTGCCAGGGATCAACAAACTTTGGCCTTGGCTTCCAATCTACACAGCAAGGACCCACGAAAAGGGTAAATGAGAAAAATTAAGTTTGTGGATCGTGAACTAGCTGAGAATCTTAATCCTTTTATAGGATCTGTAATCCAGTAATAATTAGTCTGAAGGTGGACATGGCCCTTTGAGAGTGACAAAAGATGTGTTGGGCAAAGCACAAAAAGATGTATTGATAGTATAGTAGTCAAATCGAGATTCGAATTTATAATTTTGTGAATCGAGAATCGAATCG
>CATIWF010076140.1:0-39590 GCA_949630135.1 Balakata baccata
AATGTTGATTAATTTTAACTATTTCTCTTATTTATAATTTTAATTAAAGTGTTAATTAAAATTATAATAATTTAATTAAGTTGTTAATTAAATTAATTATAGTGGTATATTAAAGTAATTACCACATATAATAGAAGAGAAGATTGATTCTATGATTAATGGTGGTAGCTAAAAATGAGCTATGTAATTATTGCACCATCATTGTATCATAAATCAAAATAAAAATTAAAAAAAGTCAAAAGTCATAAAAATTTTTGTCTGCCAACCTTAAATGAGGTTGAAAATTTCTGGATGGCTTTTGGCCATTTCCATTTCTTCTTTCTCTTAATCTTGTTCTTTATCCTCTCAATCTCTTCTACTTCTTTAATTTTTCTCTCGGAGCAAAAATCGTTTTGTTCTAAAAACATTTTCTTTCTCTCATATGGTATGAGCATTGAAAGAAAATATTGAGAAAAAGCTCTTAAAGTGTTAGTAGCTAAGAAATTTGTAAGAAAGAGATATTTGTGATCATACATCTTGGACTAGCAAAAGGTGTTTCATTAACACAACTAGAGCTTTTGGTCTTTTTGCTTGGTTTACACAATTGGTGAACTTGGTTATATAAGGTTTGCCTAAATCTTTTATTTTTCCATTTTGTTCTTAAAAATCATGGAATGATCTTGGCAAAATGAATATTATCCATAAAGGTTACAAAATATGTTTTAATAAAAGTCATGGATAAATGCTCAAGGTTAACATGAAAAGTGTATTTTCATGTTATGCAATATTTGATTGCATGTTTTAGTAAAATTAAAAATTTTTGAAATCTATAATTTTGACTGAGACCTAGAGCTCCCCTCAATCCAAAATATTTTCCGCTGCTAACAGAGCCATCTTTTCCTAGGAGCTCCAATAAAAAAAGGAACACCAAGGTATTGAAATGGGATGACACCCAACTTCATACTAGCTAAATCATAAAGATTGATCACACTCCTTGTAGCAACAACTTTACCAAAATAACATTTCTGATTTGGACCAATTAACTCGTTGTCCCAAAATATCTCCATAAGCAATGAAGGCCTCTGCGATTTTTTCATGTTAGTAATGGTGGCCTTGCAAAATATAAGTAAATCATCAGCATACATTAAATGTGTAGAGGCCATCACACTAGTATTGATGGTCATTGGTGCTAGAGAACCAGAATGAACTAACATATCAAGTTTTTGGCTTAAGAAATCCTTAGCCAAATAGAATAATAGAGGAGAAGAGGGTCCTCTTGCCGAACGCCTCTAGACCAACTAAAATAACCCTTCAGACTACCATAAATTATCACTGATATTCTCAAAGATTGGAAAATAGAAAGAACCCGACTACGGAAAACTACTAAAAACCTGATGGCATCAAGAACATGTAGGATGAACTGCAAGTGAAATGTGTCAAAAGCTTTTCATATATCCATTTTGAGAGCCATATGTCCACCAAAACACCGTTTGACTAGCACATTCACTTCTTCCGAGGCAAGGGCAATACAATCTGTGATAGATCTATTTTTAAGAAAACCAAATTGATTCTTGGATATAATGCACATAGCTATCAAAGATAATCTATCAGCATGAATCTTAGAAATTATTTTGAATATAAATTACTAAGAACTTTTGGCCTATAGTTGTCAATTGAAACAACATCCAGTTTCTTAAGAATCAAAATCATGTGATTAGAATTTAATCCATGAAAATTTGTCCTGTAACAAAAAAACTTTGCACAATATTGCAAACATCCTAGCCAACAATATCCCAAAAGGATTTAAAGAACATATCAGAAAAGCCATCTGAACCTGGTGCACTGAGTAGATCCATAAAGTAAATTGTTGCTTTGATTTCATCTATAGTGGGCCAATGAGTGAGCTCTGAATTTTCTGTATATGTAACCAAATTTGGCACCACTGATTTTACCCCCTCGAGATAAGACTTAACCTGTGGGTTATTAGCAAAAGGGTTCTCATAATAACCGATGACATGTTGCTCAAAATATTGAGAGTCGAAATTGATATTTCCGTCCACAATTAGACTGTTGATACTAGATTTAGATCTGCGGCAAAGATGAGAATTATGGAAAAAAAAAAGAGGTATTATGATCTCTTGCTTCAAGCCATTTCACATGGATTTTTTGCTTGTAGAAAATTTCTTGCTATTTTAAATGCAGATCAAGGTTCTCATGAGCCTCAAGTTCTTTTGTAAGAAGGAAGTCACTATCACCGTTTATTGCAATCTCAGCTTAAATATTAGCCAAATCCTCTTGAGCTGAGGAGATATTAAAATCAAGAATGCTAAACACTGTTTTATTCCATGTACGTAGCGCATGCCTTAGAGTATTAAATTTTGAAAAAACAATTTGCATAGCTGAACCGTAACCCATAGCTTGAGACCAAGTGGAGGCAACAAAGTCTCGCAGATTAGGGTGGCTCAACAATATCTCTTGAAAGCGGAATGGGCTAGGCGTTTGATTATTAGAAACATCAAAAGAAATAATAAGAGGGCAATGATCCGAATGATGCTTTGGCAAAGCTATACAACTAATGTTGTCCTAATAAGAAAGGAAACCTGTTGTAGCAAAAGCACGATCGATTTTACTATCAACTCAAGCAGAACCTTGTCTTCCATTGAACCAAGTATAAAAAGCCCCTCTAGTGTGAAGCTCAGAAACATCACAAACCTCTATACTATTCCTAAAATCACTGCAAGGCCCTATAGCAAGAGAAAAACTTGTTTTTTCATGAGCTTTGAAGACGGAGTTAAAATCACCAGTTATTAACCGACAGTTTGATACTGATTGAGATAAGTTAATCAATTCAGCCCATGGCTCTCTATGTCTATTAGACCAGACACTAGCATATATGAAGGTCAAACACTTCATAATATTATTTGAGGAAAAGTCAAATTATATACATTGATCATGAAACAAAATTGCAGAAGGATTAGAAAGATCACACCTTTTCAATACCCAAATTGTAGGTAATTGACGGTGATTAGTAGCTACAAGAGAATAATTAAGAGATATCCAAAACCTTTCTTCAATACTTGAAAACGAAACCATAGGTTCTGCTAAACAAATCCAACTCAAATTGAACTGACCATAGAAATTGTGTAAAACTCTTTGAGTATTGGTATTACCAATAACTTGGCATTCCAAAAGAGAATCTTCATAGATTAAGCTTAGATGGAGGTTTGTCACTTGTTTGGTGAGTGTAGGTGTCTATTTCTTATTGCTTTTCTTCTTCTTTTTATTAGTAACCTTAGTCCATTGCTCCTCCTCTCCTACCTAATCAACCCAAGATTTCGAAGGAGATAGATTGGTTTCATTATCATTTATCAAATCCTCGGCATTAACATCTACTGTTACCTGCCGGACCTCTAGTATCATTAGTTTCAACTACCTATCTGGAATCCTGATCCTTATCATGAGTAATGGGTTATTGTGTCATCAGTGTTACCAACTAATGCATAATCAGGTTAGTTTTTGTCATGTGTTTTTTGATTGAGTCAAGGGCTGTTACTGAGAGCCCTATTTTTATGCAATTTCAAGCTTATGTTTAAGAGGTCTTATTAGTTTTTTTATTCCTAGAAATCTGGAAGTAGTTGCTGTTGCTTTTGTATTTAATTGGATTCTCAGTTGAATAAATGTTAAGCAAGTTGTTCAATTCTTGGTTTGTCTACCACGTGTTTGATAAAAGTCCTCAACTATTTTCTGCTTTATTTTTTTTTTTTTGAAATTCCCATTCTTTTTTTGTAACATCTAGTATCAGAGCCTAGTTCAAGCTTGAAATTACTTGTCATGGCAAACCCTCAAAATGGAATTAACATCTCACAACCCTCAATTCCGATTTTTCAGGGCGGCAACTATGATATTTGGAGCACAAAGATGAAGACTCTCTTCATCTCCCAAGATCTATGGGAGTTGGTAGAGAAAGACTATGTCGAGGAAGGTGTAGCAGTTGAAACTTTAAAAGATTTCAGAAAAAGAGATGCCAAAGCTCTTTTCTTCATCCAACAAGTAGTAGATGAAGCAATTTTCTCTTCACGTATCTCTGCGACAACAAAAGCAAAGGAAGCATGGGATGCACTTAAGAATGGGTATTGAGGGATTGCCAAGGTGCTCATGGTGAAGCTTCAAACACTTCGTAGGAAATTTGAAAGCTCCTTCATGAAAGATGGGGAGTAAATCCATGATTTTTCCAATAACCTTATGGAAACAATGAATCAGATAAAGAAGTATGGTGAACAGATATATGATCAAACATTTGTTGAGAAAATATTGCGAAGCTTACCCCGCAAATTTGAGTCAATTGTTGCTACTATAGAAGAATCAAAAGACTTGAGTGCCTTGATAATTGATGAATTATTGGGCTCTTTACAATCACACGAAGATAGACAAAATGGCTATGAGGAAAGTCTTATAGAGAAGTCATTCCATACCAACTTACAGCTGTCTAGAGCAATGAAGGCCATGAACATAGCAATCAGAACAACAATCGTAGGGGTTATACTGCTCGAGGCAGAAGAGGAGGTAGAGGACATAGAGGAGGTGGATGACTTGGAGATAAAATTCGTCATTCAAATGCTGCCAGCAATAAAGGTGACATTCAACCTTGTAAATTTAAATGTTATTTTTGCAAAAAACCTGGCCACATTGAAAAGTTTTGTTGGTTAAAAGAAAGACAAGAAAAACAAGCAAATTTTGTTGAAGAAAAAGACAAGGACGAATCTGAGAGTCTATTTCTTGCTTGTTTTAATATTGATATTTGTGACTCAACTGTATGGTATATGGATAGTGGTTGTAGCAATCACATAACATCAAATCTGGAGTCTTTTGTTATTTTGGACAGGTCAATTAGAACAACAGTGAAGATAGGTGACGGAACGGTCTATGAAGCAAAAGGAAAAGGCATTGTAAAGCTTAATTCCTATAGAACCAGCTGCATTAAAGAAGTTCTATATGTGCCAGACTTAGACTAAAGCTTATTAAATGTTGGATAATTTTTGAGAGAAGGCTACTCTTTGGTTTTTGAAGATTTCTCATGTGCTATCTTTATTGATAAAATGAAGAGGAATTTGCTACTCAAAGTTTCTGTGGCTAAAAATAATATGTTTCCAGTTGACCTTGATGGTGGAAAGAAGGCATTGGCAGCTTCAATAAAGAATGATAGTTGGCTATAGCATTAAAGGTATGGGCATATAAATTTTGCAAGTTTGGAATTGTTGTCTAAACAAAACTTGGTTTATGGTTTGTCTGTAATGAAGCCTGTTAATGATGTTTGTGAAAGTTGCATGATGGGAAAACAACATAGAGACTTTTTTTCAAAAGGAAAAACCAAAAGAGCGACAAAACCAACTGAATTAATTCATACAGACGTTTGTGGCCCAATGCATACTCCTTCTCTCAATCATAATAGGTACTTTGTGATTTTTGTTGATGATTTTAGTCGAATGACCTGGGTCTACTTTGTGAAGGAAAAATCAGAAGTCTTCTCAATTTTCAAGAAGTTCAAATGCTTAATTGAAAAGCAAAGTGAGAATGAAATTAAAGTGCTGGAGATAGACCGATGTGATGAGTTCGTCTCTACAGAATTTAACAATTTCTGTGAGACAATGGGCATTCAAAGGCAGACTACAAGTTACACTCCTTAACAGAATGGGGTAGCGGAAAGAAAGAACCGAAGCCTTGTAGAAATGGCCAAAAGTATGATGAAAGCCAAATGCCTTCCCAAATGTTTTTGGGCTGAAGCAATACATACAACAGCTTATGTGTTGAATCCCTGTCCAACATCGGCACTACACAATCAAACTCCATTTGAAGTCTTTCTTGGGAGGAAACCAAAGGTAACACACTTTAAAATTTTCAGTTGTGTTGCCTATGTCCTTGTGCCATCTCAAAAGAGGAACCAACTTGATGATAATAGTGTGAAATGTATTTTTGTAGGTTATAGCTTAGAAACAAAAGGCTATCGTTTTTATGATCCCATTTGTAAGAAATTGCTAATAAGTCGTGATGTTGTATTTGATGAAAAGAATGCTTGGAGTTGGTATGAAATGCAGAAATGTCCAGCCACTTTCTAGGAGGATGACGAGCCATTCTATGAGCCAGTAATTGAAGAAACTGATGATTCAAATCCCTCTACTCTTAGCTCTGTCAAAAGTCCTTCAAGTTCAGCATCACCTAGCTCTTCTTCCTCAAGTACACCTCTAAGAAAATGGAGATCTTTGCAGGAAATTTATGAGCAAACATAGAGATGTCAGATAGCACAGGTTGAAGAGCCACTTAATTTTGAAGAAGCATTGGAAAATAACAAATGGCGTGGAGCAATGGATGAGGAAATGAAGGCATTAGAAAGAAACAAGACATGGGAACTTGTTGAGTTATCTATGGGAAAAGAAGCTGTTGGGCTGAAATGGATGTTCAAATTGAAGCACAAACCTGATGGATCAATCCAGAAATATAAAAGCAAGGTTGGTTGCACGTGGTTACTTGCAATATGAAGGTATCGACTTTGAGGAAACTTTCTCACCGGTTACCAAGTTTGATACTATTCGAACACTTCTTTCAGTTACTACTCACTATAAATGGTTGGTTTTATCACTTTGATGTAAAATCAACATTTTTAAATGGTCTTTTGGAGGAAAAAGTTTATGTTTTTCAGCCCAAAGGTTATGAAGTTGCTGGTGAAGAGAAGAAAGTTTATAAGTTAAAAAAGGCTCTCTACGGGCTCAAGCAAGCACCAAGAGCATGGTACGAGAGGATTGATGCACACTTCATCAAAAATGGATTTCAGAAAAGTGCAAGTGAACACACATTGTATGTGAAAATACAAGGAGCAAAAAAGGTATTGATTGTATGCATTTAAGTGGATGATTTGATTTATTCTGGAAGTTGTGCTTTCTTGATTAATGATTTCAAGAGAATTATGGTAACTGAATTTGAAATGACTGACTTGGGTTTGATGAGTTATTTTTTGGGTTTAGAAGTGAACCAATGTGTTTCAGGAATTTTTATTTCACAACACAAATATGTGAAGGATCTTCTAGTGAAATTCAACATGAAAGATTGCAATCCAGTTCAAACTCCAATGATTGCCAATCATAAGTATTGTGTGAATGATGGGGAAGATAAGGCAGATTCTCAAATTTGTCGAAGTTTGGTGGGGAGTCTATTATATCTCATAAATAGTCATCCTGATATTTTGCAAGCTACTAGCCTCTTGTCATGGTTTATGCAGAATCCAAGTCAAATTCATTATAGTGCAACAAAAAGAGTATTAAGATATCTGAATGGAACTTGTTCTTATGGCTTTTTTTATTCTAGTGCTAGTAACTTGGAGCTGTGTGGTTTTTTCTGATAGTGATTGGGCAGGTTCAATCGATGATCATAAGAGTACTACTGGTTATTTATTCAAGCTTGGGTCAAATGCCATATCATGGTGTTCAAAGAAGCAAGCCACTGTTGCTCTATCATCTTCTGAGGCCGAATATATAGCTGTTATTTCTGCAGCCTGTCAAGCAATATGGTTAAGAAGAATTCTGGAAGATATGAGACATAAGTTGGATGATGCAACAACTATTTTTTATGATAATCAATCCACCATTGCAATGACCAAGAATCCAGTCCATCATAGTCGAACCAGGCACATTGATATTCGTCATCATTTTGTTGGAGAACTGGTTGTCGAAGGGAGTATCAAAATGGCCCAGTATGATTCAAACCAGCAAGTTCCTGACTTGTTTACAAAGTCACTCTCTTTAGAAAAATTTGCTTATTTTAGTGAAAAGTTAGGTGTCACAGATTTTTGCATTAATGGGAGGTATGTTACCAACTAATGCAAAATCAGGTTAGTTTTTGTCATGTGTTTGTTGATTAAGTCAAGGGCTATTACTAAGAGTCCAATTTTTATGCAATTTCAAGCTTATGTTTAGGAGGTCTTATTAGTTTTTCTCTTCCTAGAAATCTGGAAGTAGTTGCTGTTGCTTTTGACTTTAATTGGATTCTCAATTGAATAAATATTAGGCAAGTTGTTCAATTCTTAGTTTGTCTACCACGTGTTTGATAAAAGTCCTTAACTATTTTCTGCTCTATTTTTTTTTTCGAAATTCCCATTCTTTTTTTTTTTGGTAACAATCAAGACATTGCATTCAATATTATCATGTAAATGAGCAGGTTCTTGAATCTCTCCTTCATTATTTGTATCTGCCCATCGATATCAATATGATGATCCGCAGTTTCTAGTTATACCTGTGGCTCGTCTTGCAGTTTTGATGATTCCTTTGGTTGCCAATTCCAGAAGAGAATCTTCATAGATTAAGCTTAGATGGAGGTTTCGTCACTTGTTTAGTGAGTGTAGGTGTCTATTTCTTATTGCTTTCCTTCTTCTTTTTATTAGTAACCTCAGTCCATTACTCCTCCTCTTCTACCTGATCAGCCTAATATTTTGAAGGAGATAGATTGGTTTCATTATCATTTATCAAAACCTCACCATTGACATCTACTGTTACCTACTTAGCCATGTCAATAGTTGAATTACCTGCCAGAGCTCTAGTATCATTACTTTCAGCTACCTGTCTAGAATCATGATCCTTATAATGAGTGATGCGTTGTTGTGTCATCAGGACTCACATTCAATATTATCATGTAAACGTGCAGGTTCTTGATTCTCTCCTTCATTATTTGTATTTGCCCTATCGGCATCAACATGATGATCTACAGTTTCTAGCTGTACCCATGGCTCGTGTTGCAATTTTGATGATTCCTTTGGTTGCCAAATTCTTTTTTCTGATCCTTTCGAGGAGGTTCTTTAACAGACTCTTTACCAACTTCTTTCAAAGCAACTTTATTAAGACGACAATTCATGGGTAAATGGCCAATGCTAGAGCAACTAGTGCAAAAAGAAGGGAGATTTTCATAAATCACGTCAATGAAAAAACTTTTTCCTACCCGTTCAATCATTAGAGTATGTGGAAGTTTTGAAGAGAGATCTAAATCAACTAATACTCTTGCATAATGGCCAAAGTCACCATTTGTTGTTACGTTGTCAATACGTAAAGGAACACCAATGCCCCTAGCTATGTTTGCCAAAATCTGAGAGTGCCATTACTCCCATGGAAGCCAATAAAACCGTATCCATACCGCACATTTGTAGATTTTTGTGTAGTAGGGTCAAAATCAGGGGACCAATGTTGCAAATGTAATATACCCGGCTTAAGCGATATGGAACCTCTTCCCTATGCTCTATTCCTTTCCTTTTCAGAGGAGAAAAAAACCTAATAATGACCCCTGCCAAGGGATATAAGCCTCCAAGGATTAGATAGATTCCATGTTGCAGTCAATTTGGATTTGAGATCTTGCAAAATCCATGGTTTTTCACCTGTCAACAAAATAATTCTACCAATTAGGGTGTGCTAACATAAAGCAAGACTAGATTCATAGATTTCCTTATTGATTTTAATGCCAATAAACCCTCCTTTGTCTATTGTAATCACTAGTGCATCCGAATCGAAAGACTGCTTTTGGACCATAGAAGCAAAAGACGGTTTATTTTGTATTATTACAGGAACATTCGTTTTGCATGAAGTAAACAGATTTGAGTGGCCATAATATGCATGGAGATCCCCCCCTAGGAAGTAGGAGAGAATTGGCAGGCATCCTCTAGGGTTTTGTCCGCTCTTGTTCATTAATTCATATTAATTAATATATATAATTATTTAATATTTAATAACAATTATTTATAAAATTAATATTAAATATTATATATTATAATTAGCTACCACACTTGCAATGTAATATTCAATATGGTCGCTAATCAGCTACCACATTGTAAATGTAGTAGCTATTAGTGACTACACATAATGTGGTCACTAGTAACGACCACACACGTGTGATAACTATTTATCTACCATAAATTTGTAGTCGTTGATCAGCTACCACATTATTATTATTGTGGTAGCTAATTAGCGATCACAATTATTATGCTAGTTGATTAGCTATCAGAGAAAAATGTAGTATCTAATAGTGACCACACTAGGGTAGCTATATGGTCTCAAAAACTCCCGCCTAAAAAAAGTGATTGTGGTTGCTAAATGGTAACAATATGGTCTCTAAGTGGTAACAATGCTGTCTTTAAGTGGTAGTTATTACTTCAATTATTATTATTTTTTCAAATTTGTCGCTAAGTGGACTCTAAGTGGTTGCTAAATAACGACCACTGTCTATAATAGCTAAATATGGTAATTATTTTGGTTTTTTTTATTGTAATTAATGATTACTAATAAAATAATAATTAGCATAAATTTTGTTAAAAAAATAAAATAATAATTAGCAACTCGCTACACTAAGATATACAATACAACTTGTGTATTCAGCGACCACAATTGCGACCATAACATTTTGACACAAAAAGTAATCGCTAGCTTGGTCAATGTAAGACCAGCATTTGTAACCATGTCAATGACCACGACTCCTGGTCGCTAAATCGCTACATCAGCGATCACATGTTAGCTATTCCACTGCTTAATCACTATTTGGTTATTAAATACATTGGGTCTTCCCCTTCTATGCATTTATTAACCGCGATAAGATGACACCGTATGTTTAGTTGTAATTCTAGCGACCACAGTCAAATGAGATTGCTAACTTGATTTAGTGACCACACAGTGATTACTTTTAGTGGTCGCTAATTTGTTGCTTTTTTCATTTTTTTTTAGCAAAACTTATAAAACTAATAACCTATAACATGCTATTAGTTAAGGGATTTAAGTAATAACAGAATTAGTCATAGCATCATCTCACTCTGCGAGTATATAGTAGAATAAGATGGTGTTACACCTATGTGGGATCTTCGGAATCATATGTGTAAGTTTTCACAAATCGTACATAGATTTTATTGTTATAATATTTTATTATTGTCTCCAACAAATAGGGTATTCGTAAAGAATCACCAGCAAATATCAACATCAAAAGCCGTAGCTTCCTTGAACAGTCGACAAAATGTACAGGCAATAATTTGCAAATGGCACTCCATATGTTTGGTTGTTTTTCAAATTCTATATCTAACTGTCGCATTTGAAACATGAAATGAATTAATTTCTTCCTATGTACGTAGTATTTTGTTATTGTCCTACCCATTTAAAGCATGTAGAGCTAGTTGCCCCTACGAAGCTGAAAAAAAAAGAAACAAAAGCATGATTAGACAGATAAACTTATAGATATTTGTTATGTTCAAACATTATAGTACATAAGATCAGATAAGATCAAAATTTTAACGAAATTCTGTTGTGTGTTTCCTTCCATGCATATATTTTAAACAGAAGTGACTAGCTTTCGGACAAAATCTTTAATAATTGCAGAAAAAATGGCAGCATTTGGATCAGATACTCATAGGTGGGCAGCTGTCCCTTCCTCATCTCAGATACCTATTCAGAGTATCTGATACAGGAAATAGATTAGGCAAAACTAGAGTTAAATAGTGATGGAATCCTTTTCGCATATATAAATTTCTTTTAATACAATTTTATAAACAATGGAGATGTTAAGATTTGTTGCATTTGCTTAATGTAAAATAATAGTGATTTTGAAAATTGTTTGCCCTTTTTTTTTTTTGACAATTTTGGCTTACAATAATAAGTATGTTACATTGAAAGCTTAAGAAATATAATAAGAATATATGACTGGTGGAATAACTTGAAGACATTAGAGTAATAGTAAATTTATAAAATCCATTCAAAATCTCTAAATTTGCATAATTCTAATATAACATCAGAGCTATAAAAAGACAAACCTATAGAAGTTTTGGTAATAATATGAAGCCTTTCGTAGGAAACTGAAAAAACTTAAATAAATGTATGGATTAAACAAATAGTAATCATGCAAAAGCCAATTGCATTTGAGAGGAAAGTTAGAGAGAATCTTACATCGGAAATTTAAGAATATAACGAGTTATAATTATAGTGAAACTGATTTTAAAATAACTTAAATCATTTTGGAGAAATAATCAATTCACAGTTATAGAGATAACTCTCTGAACTTATTCAATTTTAATAAAACATACAATTTGAAATTTGTGCTATAATTGGACCGAGGATAAGGGCAAAAGTCTAATACATTCAATAGTGATAAGACTGTACTACACCTCCCTCAAATTGATGGAGGGAAGCAAAGCCGAAGCTTGTCCTTTGTTTTTTATTTGTTTGTTTGTTTTTCTTTTTAATTTCAATGTCACATCTCCTCTTTTAATGTTATGCACAATTATTCTACAATAATTCTATAAATCTATATTCATTTATTCTATAATTAATCTAAGTGACACAAAAATCATTTATCTTTTCATCAATCATTATCAATTAATTCTTTTAAATTTTTCAACAAAATATTTTATCCCAAAATTTTGTCAAAGTTTATATATATATATATAAAGGAAAATTAAAAAGACCCTTCCATTAAGAAGATAAATGCATTTATTAAAATGTATAGCAAAACAAATACTCAGGTCAATCCTGTCCAAATAGTTGCTTCCTAACTCACAAACAAAGCGCGATGTACAATTTCAAATCAAAGAGAAAAAATATATATGTAATCGATCAGTACATAAAAATGACCCTATGTGTACAGGAGCTGCACCCTACCTTATTGGCACTTACCATTTATGTCCCAACATTTTCCCTTACATTCAATCAACTTTTTATCCAATATTGAATTCCAATTTAATTGCCAATTCGGCAATTTTGCACATGAAAATATTCATTGGCATTAAAAGGAATTAAATAGTTAAAGGAAAAAATAATATTACTCTCTTGTCCCACTTACCAATATCTACTTATTAAAAGAAAACACTTTCTAATAAGCTCATCACATACTTCTTTGTGCTAATTTCAGATTATATATGGGACAATTTATCTGCTTTCTGATACATCTTACTTAGAGTTTTTTTTTTTTTTTTAAGTTTGTTACTTTCCTCAAGATTAATTTAAGATTGCAAATTGTCAGCTCAAAAGCTTAAAGAAAGATTGTAAACAGATAATATAAGAGAAAATTATGATTTACCTTTTTGAAATTTGACATAATATACTAATATCCAGTGAGATTAGAAAAATATACGATTTGCTCCCTGTTACCCGTTGAGGTTTAAAAAAAAAATATACTAGTAAAAAAGAATATTTTTTTACTCAGTGAGGTATTAGTCTAGTAAATAAAATTTATAAAGAATATTTAGTGTAATATGTCAAAAATTCAGAAGGTAAATAGTATAATTTTTAAATTTCAGGAGGGTACTACTATATATCTAACTGTAAGGGCCAAATCATATATTTTTTAAATCTTAAAAGATTACTAGTATATTATATCAAATTACATGGAGCAAATAGTAAATTTTCCATAACCATAAATATGAGTGATAACTATAGTTAGTTCAAATTCCTGCGAGCTGATACGACCAAAGATAGATCGTTCTTCTGCTGCCTGAGATTAAAAGTTCTATCAGGCCGCCCACCAGAAAGGAAAGAATATTTAGCAGCTTATCAACATTCAAATCAATACCTATAGTTATTTTATTTTTCTTATTCCTAAAAAAAAAAAAATTTATGATCGAACAGAATCAAAAATATATTTTATATTCTAAAATATACAAGTTATGGTGGAAGTGGAAAAGGAAAACATTTTTTCATTTTTATATGAAAGAAAAATACAAAATTTTCACCAGATGTTGACTTTTGATTGGAACCTACATAGAAATCAAATCTTTTGACTCAACCCTTTCAATGATTAGGAAAAAAAAAAGGAAAAAATATATACAAGAATCATAATAAAATTCATAAAAATTTAAAATTAAACATATAAAATTCGATTATTCGATTATCCCGCTATAAATTATCGAATAATTGAATAATTGAAATAGTTCAAATCTTACTATCGATTACTGAATTGAATTTTTCGGTACGATAATCAATTATCGAATTGTAATGGTTTAGTTCAATAATTCGAGATTATTGAACTGTTGCACACCCCTAGCATTGATCACATAAAATTCCTTGTTTTCTTATTTTTTTTGGTAGAAATAAAATTCCTTATTTTCTTTTGTGCTTTAATTATATATTGTGGGCAAATGTGCAATCTTCTTAGTCATATTGTTAGAGATGTGTCCAAAAGGCAATCGTCTCAGGCACTTAGTGTACACAGTCATAATGACATTCTTTCATTATATTATGATTCTTTTTGTACATTATGAATTGATATAAATCTTAAACTAATTAATAAAAGTTCATGATATGAAACATATCACGAAGGAAATCATGATACAATCATGATAATGAGATTCCTATCATGTATAATTATATTAGTATGCAAATTATCCCTAGTCATAGGATCAACAAGACGAGACATTGTTGATCTAGATAGACTAACACATGTTATACTCCTTGATTGGAACAAGCAATAGATCTCATAAGATGTGAGTATGAGATGTTCAGAGTTAACATGTGGATGCTTGTTAAGAGTAGTGAAATATATTGGATGACCTGCTATGAGACGATCATATGGATTATCTATTCAAATGTCAATGATAGTCTCATCATAGTAATGGTGCAAGTATTCTTAGACTTGAGGTACTCAAGGATATCTTGGATGCTGATTCTGTGCTTTGACTCCATTCTTTATTGCCTCTTAGAGGTCACTCATAGAGTAGTGATTGGGTAGAACTTGAGGTATTTGAATGTAATTGGGTAGCCAACAAAAGATTCACCGCTCTTGATAGAGGGAGAATATACCCACCGCTCTTGATAGAGGGAGAATATACCCACCGCCTCTTATTGGGATCATTACTTGGATATCTCTGGCCAGAGTGGAAATGTCATGAAGATGGTCTTCAATGACATGTCTAATTGAGTAATGAGTCTCAGTGACAAGATCTAACATCACTTGGGCTAGGTGTGACGTAGTCAATTTAGCGGGAGCTAACACATAGTCCATGCTTTGAATCTAATGGAGTGTAGAATGGTGAAAAAATGAATTGCACGAATTATTGTCTATGGAAATGTTCGTAATCAAACCATTGACTTTCTGGGCAATTGGGGGCATCATATGTTGGTAGATACCGCTCATGACTTGTTAGAATTAATTGTTAATTTGGATGACCAATATAATTGGAAACTTAATGTGTCACACACATTGAAGGTTTAAAAAAGGAGTAAAATGGTCTTGGATATGATACAAAATATAAGAGAAATTTAGGGTCGGACAATATAGGGATCGCAGAAAAGTGTTGCGGGTTTTAGAGTCGCTTGGGATCCGCAGGCCCGTTAGTATGTATGGTGTGTAGGTAGGCAACAAACAAGCCTTGCCAATGCAGCCTATTCCACCCCATATGCCCTATTTTTATGGTTTTTGAATTTTAAGTGGTCTTTTAGTTTAAGTGGGACTCTAAATCCTTAGACAATGATGTAGACACATATAAAAACTATTTTTTACATTAGAAAATTGAGCCTCCATTTTTGAGAATTAAAAGTTAATTTCTATACATTTTTCTCTCATGAACAAATCACTTTGCTAGTACAAAGTGATTGTTCAAGTCATCACCCTAGAGGTTTTCTTCACCATTTCTTCACATGGACTTCTATTAGAGACATATCCATTTGGATTGTTGCAACCCGATAAGAAGAAGAGGAGGAACAAGTTCAAGAAATTAAAGATACAATTTCTAACCATGCATTTATTCAATTAATTTTAATGACACAAGTAGAATCCTATGATTCGGATTTTTGAAATTTTTATTTCCGCTGTATTTTTTGAATGTGATTTATCTTCAAAATCCAACATTGGTATTAGAGCCCCCCTTGTGCCTATTAAAATTTAATTTTGAAAGTGTAATTGGATTGCATGATTTTGATATTTTTTGTTCCATTGGGTTTTGAAGATAAATCACATTCAAAAAATGCAGCGGAAATAAAAATTTCAAAAATCCGAATTATAGGATTCTACTTGTGGCCATTAAAATTAATTTTGAAAGTGCAATTGGATTGCATAGTTTTGATATTTTTTGTTCCATAGGTTTGAAAAATTGAAATTAATAAATAAAATTTGTTTTAAATATTTTTCTTTCCATAATCTGATCATGGGATGATTGAGAATGATTATTTTGATTGAAAAATGATTTGAATGTGATTCAAATAATTAATTTCAAATTTATTGCAAAATTGCCGAAAACTACATTTTGATGAACTAGTGATGTTGTTTTGGATTATTTGAAGAGACTGTTCATAATTTTTTTTTTATAATTTGATTATAAAAATTATTTAGACATATTGAGAATGTGTTTAAACCTTTATAATGTTCCAATAATTAATTAAAAATCGTTTCAATTAATTTTATAGACAAACAACTAAACGAAACTGTTTTAGTGCACCCGGTGGGCTATTTTGTTTGAATTTTTTTATATATTTATATTTTGGTTCCAGCACTTTAAAATATTTTTTATATGATATACTACAAGAATTTTGCGATTTAGCGATGCTAAAATGGCGTCGCTATTTACCAAAATGGTGTTGCTAAAACTGCTTAGCGACGACATAGAGGCCATCATAGTGTCTCAAAAAACGCTGTCGTTAAGCCAATTTAGCGACGCCAAATAGGTCGCGTCGCTAAAGCAAAACATGTAAATGGTGTCGCTGATTAGCGACAACAAAGTGGAGTCGCTACATTTGCAAAGCAGTGTTGCAAAATTGATGACAGCATAAGCGACGCACCTAACGACATCATTCTTTCGTCGCTATTTGTTTTAATATAGCGACAACTGTTTGGCGTCGCTAGAATTTTCTTTTGAAATCTTTCATTTTTTAGCAACAACTATTGTGTGTCACTAATGGCATCGCTAAATTATTAATTTTATTTTAATATAATTTGTATTTTAACATTAAAATTGATCTGTTTATAAAAAACAATATGAATATCATATTTTCATCATAATCAGACCATTCAACATTAATCATAATCCAAAATCAATTCTTCCAACATACTCTCTAACAATAAACATTGGGAGGCATGTACTAGAGCTCTAACTCCTAGATGAGATGCTTCATGTGAAGGATGTTCGGCCTGCCTCTCTCTCCTTGGTGAATTATGTTTTACCATGGCCCTATAACACATGAAATTGTGTTACTTGACAATATTTAAGACATATGATGCTTATGTTATCATGTTCTAATATATATGCATGTTCCCAAAGAACATATCATTGCTTTGATACCAAACTAAAATGTATATGATAATGCATGTATGGACGGTCGAGAATGTTACACTCCATCAGTAGCCACATATCTCGAACATGTTCCTCAACAAGCTGCTTAACTCGCTTATTGAATGTCCTCTACATAAGAGTGGCTTAGACTTGGCTAATTGGAATATAATTAAAAACAAAAAAATCTTTATGTGGACAATTGCATAAATACAGAAATGAAAAAAAAAAGAAATTATTAAATGTGATAAATGTCGTACCCATAGAAATAGTCATGAAATCCAATTATTTTCTCACTGGAGAATGTGTAGGAGCCCTTTGTCAAGTAGTAGACGGTACATGTTTATATTTGACAGTCAATATTGTAATGAGAGTTTGCTTCCTTCATGTTTTCTTCTCATTTTCATTATAGTTACTTAATTTATCTTATTCTTCAAAGTTCAAACCATTCACGTTTCTCCTTATAACCTTTCGAAATTTCAAAATTTCCAACCAAACCAGCTTGCATGGAGATGATCTTGGATAAATAATTTGAATATATATAAAAACTTTAAATAAAAGAAAAAAAAAGCTACATATATATATATATATATATATATATATATATATATATATATGAAAACCAATCATATTGGGATATAGAAAAATGGTTTACTAACTTTATATAAGATTAAGTCAATGATTTCATAATTTAATAATTTTATGTACGTTTTCATTTCTAGTTAATTATGATTAATTATTATGCACAATACAGCCATAGCATGTGCCTCAGAATCTATGGAAAGATGAGATATCGCAGATGTATACCGATAATGCCACTAAGAAAATCAATTGCCTAAACCTATAAAATTTATAATCTGTATACTTAAATTTTGGCCTTTCAGTCAAACAGTTAATAATTTTATTCCTCAGGCTCTGAATTTGGCTTAAAATACAGATATCCTATTACATTGCAGAAAAATTGCTTCCCTGATTAAGTTTTTCCAACCAAGAACTAGACAGTAACTCCATATATATATATATATATATATATATATATATATATATATATATATATATATATATATCCCTCAAATTGACCATATTTACTTTGTTTTTTTGAAAACTCTGAATCACTGACCACTAATCCCATATCGATCATTGATCAGTTTTAAAATATGGTCAATTTGAGGGATATATATATATATATATATATATATATATCCCTCAAATTGACCATATTTAGTTTGTTTTTTTGAAAACTCTGAATCACTGACCACTAATCCCATATCGATCATTGATAAGTTTTAATCTCCATCCAATCACCTCATCAATCCTATATATTCTTCATAATATCAATACATCACACACATACTCCTTTTGACATCACTCCATAAACAAAAATATTCTCTATATCATCTAATTATCACTAAAATTTATCATTAAAAAAAATTATCTTAAAATGTATACTCACATTGTAAAGACAACTGTCACAACTCACATTCTCATACAATATTATGGCAACTTATTCACATATTATCTAATCATATGCCCTAAGCAACTTCCAACTCATTATTTTCCATTATCACATATAACGTGGCCTTCAAGATTCTACATCCATTTTACTATTTGGCTTTAATATACAAGTCATTGCTTCCATATTCATCACATTCCACATAAATTAAAACAGAGATATATACAGGAAAAAAGCCACAAACTATAACTTTGATGTATCACTATATGATATATGGACAACCCACATTCTTGTGTACATATCCCATCATAATGTCCATCCATTAGTACCATCTTTCCAGCAACCCAAAACCCATATACATGTAATTATCTGTACATCAACATTATAATAATTCCAACTAAGACTTATAATCTAGAAAAGAAAAATATAAAATCCCAGCACTAATTACTTCATAATAGGAGACCATAACTTTTAGAAACACGTTACTTTTTCTAGTATTTACACAATAAACACATGACTGTAATTAACAATCCCTCATCACATTTCACATTCCCTTTTTTCATAGTAATTTTTATGTCATCTTTTACTGCTCACTAACCATTCCCATCGACATCTTTACTTATTAACAAAACCAGCAAAAAACCATATATGAAATTACAAAAATCCTTACATTTTAACTTATAATCAACAAATTTGCAAACATAGATCCATAAAGTGCAAAATCGCAACAATCACAAAACCCACAAAGGCATAAACTATAAAGTGTGATAATCACTTACCTGAGACGGAAGAATGAATGAGCGCAATCAGAAAGAGGCAGATAGTGATAACTTATACGATTCCAAATACCTAAAACTTAAAAAATAGAAGAAGAAACCTGATTAGTGGATGACAAACGTTCGAGGACAAGTTCCGGGGGATGATGTACATCTGGATAGGAGCAGGTGGGAGACTTTTGTGGAGGAATAAAAGATATGATGTGAATTTCGCATTTTAGGGATTGAAAAACAAATCCCAAATTATAAGCTAGTTGGCATCGCTAATGGCATCGCTAATTCACTATAAGTGAAATGGTGTGTTTCACTACTAAAATCAACGACGCCAAAAAAGCGTCGCGAACATTAAAGAGAAGCTGTTTGTTCTATAGCAACGCTTCATTGTGGCGTTGCTGTTTAGCGACTTATACAGTGATGCGACAACGTCGCTATTGTTGGAGCCGACTTTAGGAGCCACAATTAGCAACTGAAAAAGGCCTCGTTAGAAACTCTTGTCACTCCGAGTCGCTGTTGCGTTGCTAAGCCGTCGCTATTTTTATTTCAAACAATGTAGTCGCTATTGCGTTGCTGCTGCGTCGCCATATAGCAACACCATATGTGGTGTCACTAATATGTGTCAATATTTTGACATTTTCTTATAGTGATATTTAATATATTATTTTGATGTTAGATGCATGTCAAAATTATTTTGCTCAAATTTAAATTTCCAAATTAATTCTAGATGATAAATGAGACATTTTAAGTGTCTAGTGTGTCTGTTCATTTGTCTTGAAGATTTTAGCTTGGCCAAAACTATTTTGATGGACTTGAGCTAATCTAAAAATGCTTAAAATGATGATATAATATAAGGTTTTGGAAATTTGGAAAATTTTTGGAATTTAATTTTGAATTAATTTAAAGTGAGCAAATTAATATCTAGTATGACTAGAATATGGTATGTATGTTAAAATTAAATTGTTTAATTTTTGACGTCATAATAACTTAATTTTAAGGTGGATTAGTTTTGAATTAATTTCTAGATATATGAAATTTAATTTAATTTGATTAAACATTAAAATCCATAGTGAAATGACATAAAAAATTGAATTAATCGAAACAACATAAGTAGACAATTTTGGTTCAAGTGTTGGAACCATTTTTCAAATTTGGAATCCAAAATTATCACTACCTAATTTATCTTTATTTTATGCATTAGAGAATGCATGCTAGTGGTGTATAGAAAGGCATGATGAATGATTATCGACTTAAGCCCAATGTGATTGAGTATGAATGATTAATTTTTGTTTTATGGTAAATAGGGTCTTCGTGTCTTCGTCTCTTTTATTTTTCTTTCTCAAGTATTTCTTTTCTCATCTCACTTTTCTTAAATGTAAATTGAAGTTTTCTATTTTAAAATATGTAATTAGATTACATATGATTAAGATAGAATGAAGATACAAAGGAGATGGTTCCATAAGCAAGAAGACTTAGAAATAGGAATTTGATTTCTATTTTTGGGTTGTAACTCATGCATATACCTAGGTGAGACCTAGTCAATCTCTCTTTGGCTCAAGGGATTGACATTAGTATGTCCATAATCATGCCATATAGTTAGTGTAACTATCTTTATATATCTATGTGATGAATGTATGATATATAAATGCATGCTAAAATAATAGATGAGACTAAATTAACAAAAACCCCTCGCTTAAATAAACAATTAAGTCTTACATCTTCCATTAATGTGGGGAGAACCAGAGTTCTTCTAGATGCTGGGTTGTTGAATACACTCAAGCCTACTCTATAAGAATATGTTCAAACCATTGAAATTCGATTTTATGATTAATGGGTTGGACTTAACCAGTTCTATTGATTTGTTGAGCACACTTAAGGTCAATGTGAATTGGAGGTGGTGTTGGGTAAGTGTACATTAAATATACACATATCAAGAGTTAATAGTCTAATGATTTATGCACACATCAATCAGTTAGTAGTACAATTCGGTAGTTGCATGCAAAGATGCAATTGGTATGGATAAGATACCTACTAATTTGACCTAAGAAGGCTTATTGAGCACACCTAAGGTTTTTCTTAAGTTGGAATTGGATGCTGACCCACTAGGAGAACTTCCATATATGTTATCTCGGATTCATAGTGAGGGCTATAGGTTTGCGATAAAATAGTGGGAGCCATAATGCATTTTATTAAAGACCTAATATCATGCATTCATTCACATACACACTCCTAGAATTTCAATCTTTACATCTAGGTTGTTAGAATCATATCATTCATTATGAATCGAAGTATAATCACGAGTCATACATTTTAACCAACCTAAGCTTCCTTGACTAGCTTAAAATTGAGAATGGTTCTCAAATCTAAAGGGTTGCCAAAGTCTTGGAATAACCGTTTTCTTTCCCTTACTGCTAGAGATGAAAATGTTATGAACAATTTGCATGCAAGTACTCGGATAATAATGGATTAGTTCTATGTTATTCAAACTTCAAAAGCAACACTGAAATGGTTGCAAAACCATTATGTATCATCTTAAGGAGATAACCAATAAGCAAGCTCACACTGTGCGATATGAGATATCTAAATTGCTCTACCATTCCAAGGTGATAGAAGGGAGATCTAAAATGTGACATGCATTATAGATAAAAAGAAAGGGTAGAGAGACAACTTAAAAGGTACTTACTTCTATTATGGTAAGAGTTACAAATGGAAGTGGAATAACAAAGCTTGTTTGGAGTTTTAAAGAAGCAAAGGATAAGGCATATAGATGCACCTTCTACTTCAAGTAAATTTGTTAAAGAGGATAACATTATTTCTTATAATAATACATGAATATTAGATACCACATGTAGGTCTGACATATACAAGATATGCAAGACTAAAGAAGCAATAAAAAGGTTAAGAAGGAAGGGTCGAAATTGTGCACATTGGCTATAAAACAATAGTTGATGCAATAGCTGTAGAGGCTTAAGATTTGACACTCTCTAGTAAGCTTGTTCAAAGGATTAAATAATTGCAGTTTTGTTTTAGTTTATAAATAAAGAATATAATTTTTGTTTAATAGTTGAATCAAAAGTTATTCATTTGACTATTAAGAACAATTGTTATTCTATATGGTCAAATGATATTCCTTATGAAACTAAAATATTATGCAATGGAGTTTATGATCTTGGAATACTTGATTCTATCCTCTATGTCATATTTAAAGGGTTGATGACCTAAAACTAAAAATTATGGCATTGTTAACTCAGACATATAAAGGAGAATTACATGATAAGTTATAGTAACTTGAGGTCACATGATTGTTAATCATATTTATTAGGCAAGATGACAAAATCACCTTTTAGTGGAAAAGTGTGAATATGTAAAAGGACTAATAGACCTTGTACATATAGATGTACGTGGACTAATGTTCATGCATGCCATAAATGGTTTTGAATACTTCATTACCCTTAATTATGATTACTCATAATTTTGGTATTTGTATATGATGGGATACAAATTTGAAACCTTTGAAACGTTTAATAAATTCAAAATGAAGTAGAGGAACAATTTGACAAAAGTATTAATACACTTAAATTAGGTTAAAGTGAAATAATACTTAAGCTAAATGTTTCAATGTTATCTAAGAGATAATGAGATTTTGTCTCAGTGAATCCTACCTTATACACCATAACATAATGATGTAGCTAAAAGGAGAAACCAAACATTGATAGACATAGTAAGGTATATAATAAGCTTTTAGATTTCTTAAAGTTCCTTTTATGGTCATCCATATGTGATTATGTTTATGTGATAAACATAATACCTTACCAATCAGTTGATGTTGTTCCATATAAGATATGAAATAACATAAAGCTTATTCTTTTATAAATGAAAGTTTACGATTATCCTGCTTAAGATAAGCACATAATGTTAGAATAGTTAAAAGCTAAATCTTACATAATATATGTATGTGGGATAACCAATGAGAGTCACTTGGATATCAGTTTTAGCACTATTTGAGGCAAAAAGTATATGTTTCAAAGTATACTATCTTTCAAGAAAAGAGTTTCTTTTATGAAAAGATAGTGGGAGTAAGAATGAACTTGATGAAGTTCAAAGTTACTCAAGCAGACACAAATCAACTGACAAAACCTAAATATGTTGTTCATATAGATCAAGTAATTGTAAGACCTTATGAAACACAAGAGCTTTATAAGTAAAGTAAGATATGAGTTATTCCTAAGAGATATAGATCTCTTATAAGTGAACAAAAAGGTTGTATTGCTCATAGAGGATGATGAGCCTACTACTTATGAAGAGATTCTGAAGAGTTCAAAATATGACTAATGGCCATAAGCCAAAAGTCGAATACAGATTCCATGACTATAAACTAAGTATGGACTTTAGTTGACCCACCTAATGGGATAAAGCCCATTGGGTGCAAGTGGTCTTGTAAGAAGAAGGCTGATATGAAAGGTAATACAGTTGCCTATAAAGCTAGAGTTGGTAGTTAAATGATGTTATCAAAGATAAGGGTTGACTTTGAGAAGACCTTTTACTCCACATACTATGCTTAAATCCATCATATCACTCCTAGCCATTACTACTCATTATAATGAGATTTGGCAAATAGATATGAAGACAATTTTCATCCTGGAAATCTGACCTAGGATGTATACATGACACAACCTAAGATATTCATATCTAATGATGGCAAAATAGGATGCAAATTGCAAAATCCATTGATGTATTGTTGCAAACATCCGAGAGTTGAAACATCCAAATTATAAGGCAATCAAAGAGTTTGTTTTCTCACAATATGTGGATAAATCTTCTATTTTTCAAGAAGGTTAGTGGGAGTGCCATAGTGTTCCTAATGGAAGACATATGTTAGTAGGAAATTGTCTCTCATTTCTAAGTTAGTCAATTTGTTACTCTAAAGCATTTCTCTAAGAAAGATCTTAAAAGTAACCTAAAGAAGTGGATTAAGATCTATAGAGATAGATCTAAAAGGTTATTTGATCTTTTTAGTCTGCAAAGCTAAGATGCTAAAGTGGTTAGCATGAAATAGTCCATGAGAGGATCTATTCTTATGATCAATATGATTACCCTCTCTAAGTCTTTATGTCCAAAGACAAAAGGATTAGCATGGTTGGGGTTCCATAAGCTTGGGCTATTGGATCCATTTTGTACTTTGCTATGTAATAGGCCTAATGGATATCATGCTCTGAGTGTCATGAGTGGATATCAATATGATCTTGTAAGGGGTTTATGGGTGACTGTTAAGGACATCCTTAAATACTTGAAAAGAATTAAGGGTGCATTATTGATTTAAGGAGAAAAAAGCTTAAGGTAAGCAGGATTATGGATACCGGCATTCGATAAGGATAACTCAAAATCCTAGTCATGCTATGTATTCACATTAAATGGTTCTATAATTAATTAGAAGAGTTCCAAACAGGTGATGACTACGGATTTCACAACTAAAAGTACATTGTAGCTTCCAGGGCAGCTAAGGAAGTAGTTTTGATAAGTAAAATCCATCATGGGTTATAAATGATTCCTAACATTGTTAATCCAATATGATTGGAATAACAATAGCACCACTAGATGACCAGAAGGAATCATGGTCTCATCGTAGATCCAAACATGTACTAGACATTACCAATTGATTAGAGAAATCAAATGGTAGACATGATGTAATAGTTCCCATTGATCAGAAAATATCTAATCAAGTCACTAGACCAAAACCCCAAAAGGAATACGATAATCATATCCTAGCCTATGATGCAATGTACAATGGCGATTGACTTTAGTGCAAGTGGAAGATTGTTAGAGATGTACCCAAAAGGCAATCGCCTCAGGCACTTAGTGTACACATTCATAATGATATTCTTTCATTATATTAGTATTCATTTGCATATGAATTGATATAGATCTTAAATTGATTAATGAAAGTCCATGATATGAAACATACCTGAAGGAAATCATGATGGGATCATGATAATGAGATTCCTATCATACGTAATTATGTTAGCATCTAAATTATTCCTAGTCATAGGATCAATAAGACGAGACATTGTTGATTCGGATAGACTAGCACATGTTATACTCCTTAATTGGATTAAGTAATAGATCTCATAAGTTATGAGTATGAGATGTTCAGATGCTTGCTAAGAGTAGTAAAGTATATTGGATGACCTGCTATGAGACAATCACATGAATTATCTATTCAAATATCAATGATAGTCTCACCATAGCAGTGGTGCAAGTATCCTTAGACTTGAAGTACTCAAGGATATCTTGGATATTGATTATGTGATTTGACTCCATTCCTTGTCACCTCTTAGAGGTTACTCATAAGGTGATGATTGGGTACAACTTGAGGTATTCAAAGGTAATTAGGTAGACAATGGAGGATTCACTGCTCTTGATAGACGAAGAGTATATCAATGGCCTTTTGTTGAGATCATTACTTTAGAATCTTTGGCCAGAGTGAAAATGTCATGAAGATGGTCTTCAGTGACATGTCTAATTGAGTAGTGAGTCCCAGTGACAAGATCTAACATTACTTGGGCTAGGTGTGACGTAGTTAGTCTAGCGAGAGCTGATACATACTTTATGCTATGAACCAATTGGGGTATAGGATGGTGAAATGATGAATTGCACAGATTATTGTCCATGGAAAGGTTCATAGTCAAATCATTGACTTTCTAGTCAATTGGGGTTCATGATGTATTGCTAGATACCACTCATGACTTGCTCGAATTAATTATTAATTTGGGTGGCCCACATAACTAGGAACCTAATGGGTTACACACATTGGAGGTGTGAAGAAGGAGTAAAAAGGTCTTGGATATGATCTAAAATATGAGAAATTTGGGGTCAGACAGTGTAGGGATAGCGGAAATGTTTTGTAGGTTTCAAAGTCATTTAGGGTATGCGGGACCGTTAGTACATAGGCTTGCAACGTGCAGGCAGGAGATTGGCCAAGCCAATGTAGCCCATTCCACCCCATATGCCCTATTTTCATGGTTTTTGAATTTTAAGTGGTCTTTTAGTTTAAGTTGGACTCTAAACCCTAAGATATTGATGTAGTTACATAAGGAAGTTATTTTTTACATTAGAAAATTGAGCCTCCATTTTTTAGAATTAAAAGTTAATTTCTCTACATTTTTCTCTCATGAACAAATCACTTTAGAGTAATTAAGAGTCTAAGCCAATATAATAATATATTATTCAAGAAATCATTATCTTATTTCATCATGCCATATTTGAGGTTAATCATTAAGTCATTTGCTCGTACAAGCTCTATGTATCCATTACATGTCATTATGAAATCCTTGAATCAATAACTCACAAATTACAAGATTTGTAAGCCACAATCCTATAGGCAATTCATGTCATCTCAAGACATGTACTTTCTTTCAAGACACAAAAAGGAAAACCAATTCTCATCTCATGCCATTAACATTATGATGTTTCAAGAAGCATACCATTTATTTGGATTATCAATTCTCATTCCATAAAGTCTCTTAAGTAATATCAACAAAGGATTTATGATCAAATAACCTGTAATATTCTAAATATTATTTCAAACATCACTTAATTCATTCGCTTAACATACCAAGACATCAAACACATGCAAAACAATTCAAATTAAAATATGTATATGTATAGACTTGAAAATGGAGCTATAAATACCCATGCTAGCTAGCACTCACCCGTTAGTGGCTTTACCACCATTACCTTCCTTGCCTAACACGAAATTAACACCCAAAAAAAAAAAATTAAATCATGTTTAAATCGAAGTTTTACTTGAAAAATATAAATCCCCAAATCTCGAAATCTAAAACCCTAGGATAGATTCTTCAAAATCGCATTCTAAACCCTTATATATCAGGAAATAACTCTCCAAAAGTGGAAACCTATGAAAACTTACCTTGCTAGAATAAAAATAGAGATAGAAGATGAAGGGTTTCAGCTTCCCTTGTTATCGACTCTGAAAATTCACAACCCTAGCTTAAATCCTTGATTTTCTAGTTTAATCTTTGTTTTAGCTTATGGTTTAGTGTTTTTTTTTACTCAAGAAATCAAGGGAAAATGATGGGAAAAGACTAGAATGAAGTTCTAGTGTCTAGAGGTGACAAGTAGTATTCTTGGGAGGTGTTTTTCATGACTTTTCGAATAAGAATGAAGAGTATTTAAAAATGTCCAGTGGTGTCTTGTGACACTCAATAGTGTTGCAAAACACACCACTTCAATGTTCATGGTTGTAACACAATGTGTCATAGGCGTGAACATCCTTTCCTCAAGCATTTTTAACTCTTTTCACCTAGCTCCTTATCCTATAACCCTTGGCCACTTGTATGACACATATGTAAACTTATTTCATACAATTCCAAACCCTAACTAGCAGTCATTATAATTTTGGTGTTCAAAAAAGCAACCTACAATATCACAATCCAATACTGAAGCAAAGTATCGTGCCTTAGCATCCACAACTATAGAACTAGTTTGGATACAATTCATTCTTCGTGATATTGGCATTCGTCTACATCAAGCTCCTCAACTCTTTTATGACAACAAAAGTGCTTTATATATGAAGATGAATCTGGTCTTTCATACATGATTCAAACACACTGAAATTGATTATCACTTTGTTTGTAAGAAAGTTGCTATCCTTGCCTTAATTACTCGCTATTTTCTCTCAATAAGTTGTAGATGTCTTCACAAAACCATTATTTGCTGTTCCTTTCATGAATTTTCGAAAGAAGCATAGAGCCCACTTTGTCATATCCTTCTGCTTGAGAAAGGGTGAAGGAAGTCAACAACAATCCACCAAGGCCACTCCCAATCAACAGCTTGCATTTCCTATCTTAGATCCAACAGTCTCCTTAATCAAAGCAAAAGCAATATATCCTTCTAATTATAAGCTAATATCTCCTTCTATATTGGACACAATGGCAACTTCTATAAATAATAATATCTTGTCAAATATAGTAAAGAACAAAACCATATCTCATGATCTTCAAAATAGGGAATAACACTATTTTTTTATTTAGGTTTCTTCTATATAATTGTTGATCATCTTGTACAAAGATTGTTGGAATGAGAATTATTGTTTTCATAAAATCTTTACACATATGTATTTGGTTTTGAAGATGAATCACATTCAGAAAAATGCAGCAGAAATAAAAATTTCAAAAACCCGAATTATTGGATTCTACTTTTGCCATTAAAACTAACTGAATAAATGCATGGGTAGAAATTGTACCTTTAATTTCTTGAACTTGTTCCTCCTCTTTTTCTTGTCGGGTTGCTGTAAACTACAACAATCCAAGTGGATATGTCTCTAATGTCTTGATATGTTCTCATGTTTATACAGTCAACACATGAATATGTAATCATTGATTCTTTCTTCTTCATCTGGTTTTCTATTGCAGTTCTAATAAATTTCTCAACTCCGTTCACAAATTCTGTCGTGTTCTGTCTACCATACATCTAACTTTGATCCATACCTAAACACATAAATAAATAAAATTTAAAACAAACCACATTACTTCCAATCATGGTAAACGTTGGTTTTTTGGGTCCTTATCACTCCAACCTAACTCATCTTTAAACATCAAATCTCACAAGTGAAAGCATATTCAATTTCTGATCCCATAAAAATTCGGTAGCATTTCCCCTTAGTTCTCCAAGTACACAATATGAATAGAATGATTCATTCACAAATATACTCAAAGAACAATAGGGAAATGACAGATTTTTTTGGAAACAAAAACCATTTATGCATTTACATCATGAAGTGCGATTCGATGTTTAAAAACAGTCACAAACCGGGGACTATTCAAGACTTACTCCTAATGAATAAATCTTGAACGAGTATCTAGGCTATTTAAATTTAAATTAATCAATAAAAGTTAAATAAAAAACATAATTTAACATCAATGCATTATTAAATTAATTAATTAGTGTAAAAAATTAAATTACATCTTTATTTAAGTAAAATTTTTAATTATGTAATTATTACTTAATTATAGATGATTATAATTTATTATTTAAATTAATTTAAATTATGTAATTATTACTCATAGATGATTTTAATTTATTATTTAAATTAATTTAAATATAGATTAATTCTATATTAGTTTATTAATTAAATTTTATTATAGTTAACCTTCTAATTATATAATTGATTATATAATTAATTTTATTATATTAAAGTTTAATGTAAGTAAATTTAATATTAGTTTAATATCTATTGAAATCAACACTTAATCAATTAATGTTTATTGATTTCATTATAATTATATAATATTTAATATAATATTATATAATTGATTTAATATTAATTATATCAATTAATGTTTATTGATTTCGTTATAATTATATACTTCAATATTATTAATTTAATGATTAAGATTTCACTTTTTTAAATAAAATTTTGTAATTTTATAATTAATTAATTATATAATTAATTTCATGAAATCAAAGTTTAATATAATTGAACTTTATAATAGTATAATATTTGTTACTTTCATCATAATTATGTAAAATAATATTATGTTGTTATTTTATTATACTATTTCATTATTATTTTTTTAATTTCATTTCTTTTAAGTTGAACTTTATAATTTTATAAATAATTATATAATTAATTTCATTAAATTAAAGTTTAATTTAATTGAACTTTATAATTGTTTAATATTTGTTAAGATTTTATTCCTTTCCTCAGCATCAATAAAGCAATATAAATACAATACTTATAACAAAATATACCCACATTTAAGCATAAACATGTACAATGCTCATCTCAAAATACAAAAACCTATATTTTCCATAATATTTCTATGGCAACATAATATTCTTCTATAAACATTAACAAAAATACTCATTTCCAGAATAACATACACCTATAACTAAACAAACACAATATTCATCTCTAACATTCAATTAAATTAACAAGAGAGAAAAAAAAACATATCTCAAACAGACAAGAACTGAAATACAGAAATGGAGAACCAAAAAAGGTACTGTGCTGAATAAAAAAAAATGATAAATATGAAATCATGAAAATGATAAACCAAAATGGGGAAGAGAAAGAAAATGTGATAGAGACAAAAAAAAAAGATTGAAACTTACCTTGGAGATTGAGAGACCAAAAATGGAGGAAAAAAAAAGGGGAGAGAATGGCATTGTAAAAATGGAGAAGAAACACGGGAGAGGAGAGACCGAAAATAGAGAAGAAAAATGGGAGAGGATGGCACCGAAAAGGGAGAAAAGACAGAGGAGATCGTCGGCGCGCGCTGTGAAATGAGGAAGAACACTGTTGGGGGAGGGTTTTATAAGGCCGGACACGTCTATTTTCTGCAAAAACAGATACATCCAGATTAAAAAAGATGGTGTTGTATCAGCTCACAGGTCAGACACGTCTGTTTTTGTTAAAAACAGACGAAAAAGAATAGCTAGACACTTCTGTTTGTGATATAAACAGACGCATCAAATCTTAGACAGACGCATCAGAGATTAGTCAGACGCGTCTGTTTTAGTTAAAAACATATGCATCTAGACTGAGCCACGACGATGTCATCTCTCTTAATTTGGATGCATCTGTTTTGGTAAAAAAAGTCGCGTATAGTTTGTGAGCTGAGACGATGCTGTCTTTCTTAATCCTGATGCGTCTGTTTTATGTGTAAACTGACATGTCTAATCTGTTGGGGCTATTGTGTCTGCTCGTAGCCTGATTGCCATATCAGCCCTAGGCCTTTTCATTCTATGCGACTTCGTTTTTTCTAATTTGATAAGTCTGTTTTCTAACTAACAGTTGCATCTGATATAAATTTAAATATTTCAAATATATATTAATATATTATAATATATTTTTATCTTTTTATTTTACTCTAAATAATATGATTTCTAATAGTCTTTATATTCTTATTTGTAATAGTCTTTATATAACAATTAAAACATTTAAAATATTCAATAAAATATTTAAATTAGTCTTTATATAACAATTCAAACATTAAAAATATTCAATATAAATATAAAATATAAAATATTAATTAAGGTTAGATGTGTCTGTTTTTTTTCATGACAGACTTATTAGACTTATCTGATGTGTCTGTTTAAACAAAACAGTCGTATCTGATTTATTTTATTTACAAAAATACCACTGTCTGGCTTTTTATGTCTGTTTTGTTTAGATCATACTTATTTGATCGTAGAAGTTTAAATATAAAATAAATAAAAAAGAGCAGATGTGTCTGTTCTGTAGAAGAACAGACGCATTAGATACCTTTATGCCTGATGTGTCTATTTTGTAATAGAACAGACGTATCTGACCATTTAAAAAAATAATAAATAAATAAAAAAGAGAAGCGGATGTGTCTGTTAATATCTAACAGACGCATTAGATGGAGCTGATGCGTATGTTTTTGGTTTAACAAATGCATCCGAGTCTTATAGTGATAATTTTATTTACAAAAATGCCACTTATTAACTTTATGTGTCTATTTTTTTTTAAAACAGATACATCTGACTTTCGCATAAAGTATATTTTGTACTAGTGAAAATTAAATTGTATTTTATATTTTTTTCATTTAAATATACAAATTTTTAAGACTTTATCAATTTATGAATTTATGCAAAATTCTACTAACATAATATAAAATTCTAACAAAATTAAAAATGTTGTGCTGACTAGAAACTTGACTAAGAAGCTGAATCATTTTAAAAACTTTAAAATACCATGACTTTTCTTTTTCTTAAAATTTTAAAATATTAATCTTTCCCGCAAAACTCTATTTACAGTAAAAGTTTTGTTTTTTCTTATTCAGCTGACTAGATAAATCCTAAGTATGTTAGCATCATGTAATATTTTTCAAATTTAAAGAGAGATTTAGATTTTAAAACTTTAGAAAAAATAAAAACGATGACATTTTAAAGTTTCTACAATGACTCGGTCTCCTAGTCAGCACATCCTTTTCAATATGGTTGATATTTTATGATATGTCAGCAGAGTTTCGCTGGAATTCACATATTGATAAAATTTTAAAAGTTTGTATATTTTAAATGAAAAAGTAAAAAGTACAATTTAATTTTGATACAATATTAAAAATTCAATTTATTTTTGGCAATTATCCCATAATAATTTATATTTGTAATGCAAATTAAATAGCTACATGAGATAATGAATCCACAACTCATAACCTCAATTAATCAAGAAATTTACTATACAAAGACATAATGTTTCTTCACAAATATGAACTTATCATGATAGTATAACAATTTTCCCATTAATAATAGAGGAATACTATCAGCACATTCTTTTCAATATTTTTGGACACTTGTTTTGTAATTCGTTCAGATTATCACGTTTAAATTATTAAATAAAATAACAAATTTTGTAAATTAAAATTTTGATGATATGAACCAATTATACAAGAAGTATAATAAAAGCTAATTTTTGGGTTTTAATCCATCTGCATGTTTTTCAGGTTTAAGAAGAGATTTTTTTTCGAGCCAGCAGACAAGAGAGAAGAATTGGTAGAGCAGCTGCTGCCTGCAGATTCTGTAAAGGCAGATGACCTATATGAAAACTTGCACATATTCATTGGAGGTGCATAGTACATAGGCACAGGTAATTTTGCAGGAAGGCTAGGCAGTGGAGCTTCAAAATTAAGAATGTTAGTCACCTGCCTAATAGACGGCCGATTGGTAAAATCAGGATGGCAACACCATAATCCAACAATCATCAAATATTCCACTTGCCTTTGATCAAATTCTTTACTCAATCTTTCATCCGCGGCATCAAGAAGTTGCCCTTTTCCATACAGATCCCACACCCATTCCACTAGCCTTACTTTACTTGGTTCTTGCCTGGTATCAACAGGTCTTCTCCCACATGAGATTTCCAGTGCTACAACTCCAAAACTGTAAACATCCGATTCCTTACTAGCTTTACCTGTTGTCACACATTCAGGAGCTAAATACCCCATTGTGCCGGCCAACACAGTTGTCTGCGATCCGAGTTCATGGTCTACTAGTCTAGCTAGACCGAAATCTCCAAGCTTGGCATTGAAATTTGAATCCAACATGACATTGCTAGATTTTATATCTCTATGTACTACACATTGTTCCCATTCTTCATGGAGATATAATAAGGCAGAAGCTAAACCAAGAGCGATTTTGTACCTGACAGACCAGATCAAACTAGCTTTCCCTCCAAACAGGTGAGAATCAAGGCTTCCATTGGGCATGAATTCGTACACTAGAAGGAATTCACCTCTTTCATGGCACCAACCAGTTAGTTGAACCAAATTTTTGTGTCTTAAACGGCTAATGATTTTAACTTCTGATACATATTCTTTTCTACCTTGCTTTGATCCTTTTGATACCTTCTTCACTGCAACTTCTGTTTTAGAATCGCTCAACAATCCTTTATATACACCTCCAAATCCACCTTCTCCCAGCTTGCCCTCATCGGCGAAGTTGTTGGTTGCCCGGTTCAGCTCACGGTAAGCAAATCTTTTGGGCCCGGATCCTTTTTCGAGTTCATCATCCATGGAACCATCAGCAGCTTCATCTTCAGCTTTCCTGCCAGGCCTTCTTCTCCAACAGCTAAACCAAAATACTCCTGTCCCACAAGCCAGGACCGCCACAGAACCTGCAGCTAAACCTATAAATAATCCTGCTGCACTTGAAGATTGCTTCTTAATTTCCAAGCTAGACTTAAAATCCCAGGAAACAATATTATGTATTTCGACCAAAGAGCCTGTCGAAGCAGAAAATCCTATTCTGACCCATTCTGGCAATAATTCCCTGAAATCTACATTATAGGACAAGCTTGAATTGCCACCGAAAACAGGATTTTGGGCATAAGTGAGAAACACACTCAGGTTTTTTGTAGTGGAATTATAACTTATCCATGCATTCGCAACTCGCCCGTCTTTAATGCTGCTGCTCCATGTGATATTTGTCACAGATACAATGGAGTTTACGTTGATGCCTATATGATTATTGCTTGGATCCCATGGATTTCCAAAACTATCAAACTCAACTGCAACAATTTGATTTAGTATGGAGGCAGTGAAAGCAGTTTGAGGACTAAACAGTGCAAGAAATCCACCACTGGAATTGTCAGGAATTTTAGAATCAACTGCAGCAATGAAGAAGGAGATTCCATCGCCAACATGTTCACCATCAATAGCTTTCATGATGAAAGAGAAGTGGGTGATGAAATCTGTCAGCTTTCTTGACTTGGCATCCCAAAGTCTCACAGGATATCTATACGAGGCCCGCCCAGTGCTACTTTCCAGGCTCTCATTTTGAGCATTCTTTGTTAGCTGAAGCACATTAACAGATGAGAAAGCATCGCCTTCAAAGGATATGTCTCCCATATTCGGATCAAAACGGGAAAAATTGAAGGATAGTGAGCTCGCTATGGGAAATGGGAGTAACAGTATGAAGAAAATAAAGGAGATGGCCATCCTAACAATATGGAGTTGATAAGATTGGAAGAGGCATGAACTTGTGCTATAGAAATACATGATTGAAAATGAAGGAGCTTAAAGAAAATCGAAAGTTGGAGGTGGGTGGAGAATCATATATATGGATTTTAGTAATTAGTATATGCTTGTCTATTTGTGGCTAAATTTCATTAACCCTTATATATATTGGATTTTCTTTTGACTATCTCTTATTAATTTCCACACTCAATTTATTGTAATAAATGAGTTGAAATCATTAATTAGACATGCTGACAATTTTAAAATAGAGAAAGTTTTACCAATATAAAAAAATAATTAAATGTATATTATTTTGTAATTGGATTAGTATATGAATAATATGATAGACTAGTCTATATAACAATTTATCCTTTAAAATAAGAGATTTTCATATATAGACTCAGTTTATATATCATTCGTATGCTAATTTAATTATCTATTTACACGTATATATGTTATATTTATATCAACTAATGTAAATAAAATAATAAAATGCATATTAATAAATGATTGAATTAGTTTACGGATGACATAATAAATAGTTAGTAAATCTTAGGTGCTCCTCAATCATTAAGATCAATATATATATATATATATATATATATATATATATATATATATATAAAATGCTGAGCCGACCACATATTATGAGGGGGTCAAAAGCACAATTTACTATTCGGACGGCAAGTGGGCTTCTGACTATATATTTTGGTCTTATTTCTTCACCCTGTAAACTCTCCCAGTCAATACCAACTCCAACATCAGTTTTTTCATATTATTTTAATTCGGATTCAGACTGACAGATAGCTTAACATAGTTTTTTTTTCTTACTTACATTTCGAGAAGGATGGGTAGCTTTTTTATTTATCATTTGAAAACGACATTTGGACATCGTAGATAGCACATGCAATTTTCCTTAATGACAATAAGAAAATTAAAGCCTTTCAGTTAGACTTCAATTGAAAAAGTATTTTGAGCCGGCACATATGTTTGTTTCTCCCTTTCCATACATTCCAATATAGAAGCAGTGATACCAACCATTTTCTTTTATTCAAATCAATTGAATTATACAAGATACACATTTTAAGAATTGTCTATATATTATTATATATATATATATTATAAGTAACAGTAAATATTAAAATAACATATATAAAATAATAGTAAATTATATAAATAAAAAAATAATGTATAAAAACAAAATATTATAAGATAAATAATAGTAAATATTAAAATTCAATCATACCAATTTTGATGGATAACTTACTGTGACATCTTCATATATAATTGAATTAATCTCACTATAAGAGAGTATTACACTTTCTTCGTCTTCATTATCTTCTGGGTAAATTGGTATTTCTACATTTCATTTGTTTATCTCAGTTAATTTGTTTCTCAAATGAGATTTCTTTTCTTTTCTTCTCTTTCCTTCTAGGGTTTCATTCGAAGATTTGATAGAAATTAGCCTTCACAATTTGACTAAAGATAAAATGTGAAAAATTAATGGAACAAAATAAATTATGGGATAAAAAAAAAACCCGAAAATCTAAGTTGCTTAATAATGGATGATTATTTCGGAAGTTCTTTACACAACATTTTCATTGCTTTGGCGAAAATTTCCCAAAACACTGTACAGAATTTTTTAATTACACTGAGTCTATTAAACTAATTTAATAACTCAGTCAATTGCAGAATTATTTATTATTATATTGACATCAATTAATATAAATAAAATAATTAAATACGTTACTTTATAATTGAATTAATCTGCAAATGATATACTAAACTCAATTTATCTAAAAATTTCTCCACTAAATACTATCCCAACATTTTTTCACAATAAACAATATGGTGCTGCCAAACTGTAAATTTTCTATCGGCAGCGGAAGATTTATTTGGATTGAGGGAAGCTCTAAGTCTCGGTCAAAATTATAGATTTCAAAATTTTTTTTAATTTTATCGAAACATGCAATCAAATATTGCATGATATGAAAATATACTTTTCATGTTAACCTTGAACATTTATCCATAACTTTTAGCAAAACATATTTTGTAACCTTTATGGATAAAATCCATTTTGTCAAGATTATCCCATGATTTTAAAAAACAAAATGGAAAATAAAAAGATTAAGACAAACATTTTATTACTGAGTTTACCAAAGTGCAAACCAAGCAAAAGACCAAAAACTTTAGTTGCATTGATGAAACTTCTTTTACTAGTCTCAGATGTATGATCACAAATTTTCTCCTTCTAGCAAATTTATAAGCTACTAACACTTTAAAAACTTTTTTTCAATATTTTCTTTCAATGCTCATACTATATAAGAAAAAGAAAAATTTTAGAACAAAAACAAATTTTTGCTCAGAGGAAATGAAAAACTAGCCAGACAAAGATTAAAGAAGAAGAAGGATATTAAGAAGATTAAGAAGAGAAGAATTAGAATAAGCAAAAAATTGGCCAGAATTCAAAATTTCAACTTTCAACCTCATTAAATGAGATTTGCAGATGAAGAAAAAAAATTTGACCTTTTTTTTTTTTAATTTTGATATAATGATGGTGCAACAATTGCATAACTCATTTTCTAGCTATCACCATTAATCATAGAATCAATCTTCTCTTCTATTATATATGGCAATTACTTTAATATATCACTATAATTAATTTAATTAACAACTTAATTAAATTATTATAATTTTAATTAACACTTTAATTAAAATTATAAATAGGCGAAATAGTTAAAATTAATCAACATTAATTTTAACCCAAAAATATAAGTGATCATTTCTAATTTAATTCTCAATTAAATTACTCCTCACATCTTTATATGGACTAGACTAATAATGTATTTTGGGTGTGACTTATAAGGTCAATAATTTTATCGGAATAGAAATATAATATTAACTCATTAATATTATATTAGACACAATTTTTGAATTCCTCGTATACCCGAATATATTAAATATCATTATGAAATTTTCCTTTTAGTTACCGATAAAATAACAAATATTATTTTGACCTCTAAATCATAATATGGAGTCCACTCGTTATGATCCCGATATTGATTAGGGTCACAACATGTCAAACCCTATTGGTCAATATACTAATGAGTGATAATTTGTGTTCTGATTAAAATAAGACTTATCATTATTAATCTAATTAATAATTCAATCTTACATTGAATAAATCATATTTCTCCTGACCAGAAATTTATTTTATCAGAACTAAAATATCAACTCCATTAGGATCTTGCCTTGGTGCTACAGGGTAACAAGTCCTACTATTGAGGATCTCATGTCTCATTACATAACTAACTGTGGTGACTACGAGCCAGATTACCAAGCGCGGATAGCCTAATATAAGGCAAGAGCACCTCCACAGCTACCCATGAAAGGACAGTCTTGACACGTCAAGTCAAAGGACTTGGAGTCATATAAGACTCATATATTATGACCAAGATAATAACTGTTGACATCTAGAGGTTCATGGAGAATGAGATTCCTCCTCAAAATAAATCATGTGATAACCTAGAGGTTCAATGAATGCCTAATTCATTGTCCTATACCGGTTATGAACATTTTTAAGATTATCTTTTATCAGAGATATTTATCTCATTATTATCAATAACTTGATAATAAATTCTCTATAGATAATCAAAGAGCCGTATATTTCATAGTATATATAACTATTGCATTCATAATATAATCAACAACTTGAATATTTATTTATTATGAATGTGAAATATACATGTGTCCATTGTGGTATAATAATTAATATATAAAAAGCAGTGAATGCATTAGGGCATACACACCACTGATAACATTTTTATCATGCAATAATACTTGGTGGGTGCAATAGCAATAGCCTTTGTACATAGATCAACAAACTGTATATGCATGACCATAAAATTCCTTCTCTTCATTCAAGAGAACGAGAGGATCTTGAGGTCGTTGATGCCAAATATTCTTCGGTGGCACCAAATTATTTACTCCTACTTTCTACCAAAAGTGTGATCCATGCCAACTCTCGTACTTAAATATTCCACAAAGGCAAGCCTTGTGTCCAGATGGCCTAATATGAACTTCTAAACAATACGTGCAAACTTTAGTGGGATAAACTAATAACAACCTTTTCACACCTAACCTAAGTGTCTCTGTAACATCCTCGACTTTTCTACATACATTATGACACGCATTACATTTGGACATATTCATTTTATATATGTCATTCATATGAAACACATGCATACGTAGGGATTTTAGCTAGACGTATTCACGAGATAAACTTGACACGGGTCGGTTTATCGCAATAGGATCAAGTCGTATGTGTCTAGCTATAATTTAAATATGGACACAAGATATTGGAAATGAAATTAAATAAATGAATATATTTGAAATAAAGGAAAATTTAGCATAGTTAAATTAAAGTAGACAAATTGACTAGATAGTATTTTGGCACTAAGTACTTGTAATTATGTAGAGAAAAGAATAATAATAATAATAATTAATTAATTCAATTAATTATTATTATTTATTTAAATTTAATATCAGAAAAAAAAGTAAAAAAAAAGAAAAGGAAAAATAGAATTTTGAGTCGGCAAAAAGGGGATAAAAGAGGCAGATTTGGCCCTTCT